>SNQJ01S0260630.1:11818-23650 GCA_010110895.2 Picea sitchensis
CAAGGTTGTACCAACAAAATTTAGTTAATTAGGTAATCAAAGACTTCTAAGGACCAAGCGAAGTCCACATGCAGCAAGGTGACACCTAATTTATTAACACTTGGCACACTTTCACTTGTTCACACACAAGATCACCAATCACTCACATAGTTTTATCTAGAAGTTGTGGAGGTCAAAGTAAGTTTCCTCCAACAGGATTTCGAAACACCCCACCCTTTTCTTGACAAAACTATCCACTCCCATTTAATTTCAACGAGGTTGGTTCACACCCCCAATCTCTCACACAAACACATCTAAATTTTTTTCTAAAAAACTCACTAATTTTTCCTCCACAGGAGGTGCCAAAAGAATTTTTTAGTCTAGGTAGGATCTCGAGGATAGGCATCCAAATAACTCCCCGTTATCTGGTTCTCACATTTTCAAAACAATAGAAGTTGTCAAATAGGGAACTTTAAATCCTCCAAGTCAAGTGTTCCTAACACCATAAGGCAGGGAAATACCCGTGAAGGGTTGAAGGACGAGGTCTGGTTGTTCTGTGCATCGCCCCTTGAGGCACCAACCTCTTGGATGGGATCCAGCTCGTGAGCCATTTCTTAGGCCGAAAATCTAAATGTCGCACTTTGACTGAGGTACCTAGTGACCAAATTTTAGGACATCTACCCAGGTGGAAATTGTGGGTTGTAATTGCACCTTGATCAGATTTTGTGTGGCTATTGGGAAATATCATCAGTTCTTTCAGGATATGCCCCCTCTACCCCTCATTATAATTGATTGCTTCATCCTTCACTAGTTTCTCTTACGGTGGCTTTAGACCCCACTGTCGAGTGCTATTGGAAGGTCCATTACTATTTGAGAAGAAGGGCGTTACGTTTTTTAGGACACGAGCATTTGTTTTCTTTGTTCTCCCACGCAGACAAAATTCACCTGTCCATATATATGATTCTTTATCAAAGAACTCTATGTATGATTCCCTTCTGATTGCATATGATTTGGAAATATATTGTGAAGGTTCAAGAAATTGCAGCAAAGGCTCTTGTTTATTTATTGTTGTCACCACCATTCACACACATTCACTCAGTTAGTCGGACATCATAGGGGACCCACAAAACCCCCGACGTTCCAGACGCTTGCTAAATCTCCCTCCTATTCTAGGAGGAGTTACTAGTCTTGCCAACTCATTGACTCCCCTTTCTCACACCCCTGTGAGTGCCACTATCTTGGGATCAACATTGCTTGGTTCCACCTTACTTGGTTCCACTTCCCAAGGCCAACCATCCACTCACTCTCATTTAAACGAAATAGGGAGGCCAACTTCTTCTCAAGGGGGAAGTACAAACCCACCTAGCCCCCTCCAAGGGTCAAATACTTAGAACACTCACACTATGACCGAAGTTAATCCTCCGCCACCACCCCATATGCCATATTTGGCTTCCCTCAATATACCGGATCTGAATAAACTCACTAATGATCCTATATTTCACAACTCCACATAGCTTGCAATGCCTACCAAACTACCTTCAAACATCCCCAAGTTTGTAGAAAAACCAGGAGACGATCTCGCCAAACATATCATGACCTTTCACCTATGGTGTTCTTCAAACAACATCATGGACGATTCTGTCTGATTGAGGTTATTTCAACGTACTCTCACTGGCCCATGAGCCAAAGGGTATGTAGAATAAAAATCTGGGTCGCAAGCAACTTTTGAATCCTTGGCCAAAGAATTTTTGACCTTCTTTCAACTACCCGTTCATCACGACAATGGCCTTGAACTACTCTCAGACTTCAAACAAACCGCCTCCACACATATTGCTGACCACATCCACGAATGGCATCGGCGAGGTAGTCTCTGCAATGCTGACGCTACCCCCCAACAATGCCTAAATTGGATCCTCAAATCACTTGTCTCCCTCCTTGCTAAAGATGTGTCCACCACCTTCCCCCAGTCGGAAGAAGAAGCCATTAGTTCGAACTCATTTACGCCCAGTCCAGATACTTACACACGATACTCCTGGACGCCCCAAGACCCATGCCATTCGACCAAGACAAACCTGAGATGTCTAACTCAGTAGATGGATTGATTGGTAACACTACACACCACAACCCACAACCTCAACAACCACCCATGTATGGCACACTCCAATATCCATCGGCATATGGAGGAATCCCTTATTATCCTCCTCCTCATTATCAACAACCATACCCTATTGCCCTACCTCCACCCATAAGTGGACCCCCGTCGACACCCCCAATACACCCACCTATCCAACCAAGTTCTATTACTCCCTCTACCTCAACCTATACCCTAAGAACTAGTGAAAGAACCACGCCTTCCTATGTACCTTATGGATCATTTCCACAACATAATCCGTACTTTCCTTTTCCTGGCCCTCCACACCCTGTGGCTCCACTACCAGGACACCCACACGTTGGGGTTAATTTCGTTCAGCCCTCTCCCATTTAGAAATATCAAAATTTTGAGCAACTGAATACAGAAAATCCATCCCATCAATCGAACAATGCCAGAAAGAAAGGAAAAAACCCGAAAAATAATAATCCCGAACCAAGAGGAAACCAAAACCACACCCAACAGAACCAACCTGTTGGGGGAAACCAAAACACAGGGAACCAAAACCATCAAGGGGGCAATAATAAACGCCATTGGAAAAATAACAACAATCTTCAGACGAACTTCCCTTGTGCCCTTTGTGGTGAGTTTGGTCACTATACTCACCATTGCCCCCAAATCGTTGACTTTAAATGGATGAAAGAATCTATAAGTGGACCACATCCCCCAGCGCCGCCTACCCCCTACAGGCCCCACAACAATATGTGCAGCAACCACCCCCAGTCATGTTGCAAAAACCCATCCCGCACCAAGGAGTAATGAACACGCAACAAGACATGTAGCCTACTCTACCAAAGATAAGACAATATCCCAATCCGAGCAATCCTGTCGATCATACTATCCTCCTCACTAGTGAGGAAGAAGTTCTTCTACAAACACGTAGTCGTCAATACAACGCAACTCCTGAGTCTGCTCCCACCACCTCGGACACACCCCCAGTCGTAACTAGGCCCCCTTTGATGACTCCTCGCCCTAATACTGACCCACCCCTTCGTATTCCTTGCATCCCCTTACGTAGGAATGTCCACAACCCTCAAGCTAGGGAGGCTCATAATTATAGTTTGGTCGATGATTTGGCACAATATCCTGTTGCTATGTTAGTCTTAGAAGTCCTTCAAACTTGTCCAACCCAAAGAAATTCCTTACTTTCCTCCCTTGGGGCAGTTGACCCTGCGGATACCCGACTCATCACATTTGATCTCGATAGCAGAGAACCTCGCCTCCCCGCTCTCATCGCTTTTCAAATCCTAGTTAAAATCCGGAACATTACAATTCACCGCTGCATCATTGATGAGGGTGCATCCACATGCATTATGTCAAAATTTGTATGGAAAAAACTTGGTTTCCCCGAACTTATACCATTTTCCATTACCTTAAGAGCCTACGATGGAAGACCCTCATCCCCCAAGGGACTCTTCCAAAATGTCCCCGTCGAGCTGAGGGGAAAAATCATTCCTATTGACATTGAGGTTATCGATGCCCCGCTCAACTACAATATCTTGTTTGGTCGTAGCTACATGTATGCTATGAAGGTCGTCGCCTCTTCTGTGTTCCAAACCATGATGTTTCACCATAATGGAAAAATCATTACCATCGATCAAGTATCACATTATGAGCCCAACCCTTCATCCAACATCGGTAACATCCTCCCTTTCATCCACACTAATCCCGATGCCTATCCACTCATCGAGATGAGCCCCATGACTTTCAAAGACCCATTCTTATTAGGCACTTACCATGGTGCACCACTGCTCATTTATCCTTGCAATCAAGTATGTGTCATCTCATCCAAGAGCACTGACATTGAGGATACCCTTCCTCCCAGTGAGGCTTCTCTTATATCCAACGTCCCACTAGTCGCAGAGCTCCTCCCTCAAGAATCTCCTGAGAACTCATCAACTCCACCAGTTCACGATTTCACCTCACCCCAGGGCCATATCCCAGTTTGGGAAACAGTTCCCCAAGCCATTACTCAAATCCCCTTCTTCTACCCCCCACCAGGCGTCCAAGATTTTCAAGTAGTTGCAACGCTTACCCTCCCCAATATTGTGCTCACAATCCCAATATGGTATCTACATCCACCAACAATGGTTCCTCAACCATCTCTCCCCCCTCAAATTGAAAGAGTTTCAATGCAGATTCCAATACCTACTCCCGAAGCAACACCCTCACCCCCTCTTGCTAACGCCATTGCTATAGCTAGGGGTAGATGAAAGAAGAAAGATCCCATTGCTCCTCTCCCTCCTCACATCCAACCTCCTTGTGCACTCTGCGAGAAAGACGGACACCCCACCAACAAGTTCCCATCTCTCCCTGAGTTACGTAATCTCATTCAACTCCCTCGAGCACCACCATTGCTCATCGCTTCCTCCAGTATTTCCGCTATCTCCCAGAACACAAGTAACAAAGCACTGCAGACCAAATTCACATGTAACATATGTTCAGAATATGTCCATTACACACACCATTGTCCAGCGTTACCTCAATTCTGGCAGACGCTAACAGCCGTACGCCAGATTTTTCAGCAAGGACCCACCACAACTCACATCACTGACATCCATTATGTCACGACCTCAGTCAATGAATAGATGAGATGTCCTTTCTCTTTATGTGAATCACTCGATCATTTAACGTATCAATGTTCGATGATCATTGAATATAGGCGTCGCCAACTGGCCCTTATTCAAAATCATACACCCTCTCCTCCAGCAGAACCAGTGAATACCCTTACCCCATCACTTGCTATGGTTCATATCTTTTCACCAGAACATGAGGCACTCCCTACTCCCCCATGGTTCTTGTATGACTTATACGAGGATTTACCCCCAAATCCCCCCAATTCCCCCATTAATTTCCCCACGGAAATTTTATGCTCGACTACCATTTTTAACCCTCAGTAGCTCAATATTTGGTTTATGTCGAGCGAACCATCACAATCTCCTTGCATCACTCCCCCTGCTTCTTCATCACCAGACGACAATCACACGGTGACAGTCACCGGTATTCCTCTTCTAGATCCCTTATATTCCCGACAATTCCACTGTGATGAGGACATACTCGAGGAATTAATCACCCCCAACTGCCCATGGGATGCTCTACACCACCGATCGCTCTTCCTTTCACAGGAAGCCTTCGCACCTCCTAACCAACACCCCATATAGGCAGTTGAAACCAAGGATTTTATCCCATCGGGGCATATCGACTGGTTCAACAACCCTATCCCTGCCCCTGATGCTTTTGAAGAAGGAAATATGGCCAACATTTCCCCCACCATTAAAATCGATATTTCCATCAAAAAGGGAGTCGTCGAGGAAATCGTTATTGGTGTCGCATGCACTCCTGAAGAAATTACTTCCTACAAAGCTCTCTTCCAGAAATACTGGTACATTTTTTCCTGGTCATACACAGAGATGCCCAGCCTTGACCCCTCTATCGTCGAACATCGCATCGACACTTGGCCTGATATCATACTGGTCCGTTGTAACACCCTGTTTCCCCCAGTCTGTAAAAATAACTATATTGGCCAAGAACTATGGAAAACTCAAAGATGTGAATGTTTGATTTGATGAACCTTTGCATAAAAGGTCGATGAATGTAAATTATGTTATGAATAGGTGTTGCATGACTACTGGGAGGGGGATGTGCTAAAAAGAGACCACGATGGCTAATAAGAGGTGGTGGAAGGGACTTGGAATGGTTGCGTTAACTTCCACCGAGCCAGTACCGTACTGGTTCATACTTGCTCAAAAACCAAAGCAGCTCTCTGATCCTAGAATGGATTTCCCGTCAGATTGGTAGGTGGGGAGGCTCCTCAAGATTTAATGAGGGGATGGGGGTGAACTGCCCATTCATAATAGCCCTCAGACCTGACCACGGACGGTGAAATTCGTGCCACATGCAACCTTCCAGACAAAAATTGGCAAGAGAGGAAATGTGGTAAGGAGGGGAGAAGAGCACGCATGACGGGGATCGCAGAGGAGAACTAGAGAAAACCCTGGAAACTCAGGGATATCCAAGTATCAGGAGAAGGAGAGTAACCTTCATCCTAGATTATTTTTCTGTATCAGGAGAAGGAGAGTAACCTTCTTCCTTGAATTTCGTTGAGATGAAAGTAGGAGATTGAACCTCAAAGCATCGTGGTCTAGCTCGGGGGTGGCTAGTGGTAAATCTGTTTGGAGTCACTGAGCCTACGGTTGGGTGGAAACGAGCACCCCTCTCAGCAGTTTCATCACGCCTAGTATATATGATAAGTGTTTTATACCTTATATTTCGAATTGAATATCATGAATGCATGCTTATGTTTATATGCCCATAATAATTTCTATGTAGAATGATTGCCTGGTGTTTTAGAATGGAAATAATGGATAAATGTGTATACTTACATGCCATAGTCAGTTTCTGTACAAAGGATTAAGTTTGGGGCATGAGTTCACTCCACTGAGAACCATATGAAGGTTCATGCGATCTGGGTCTGGAAACCTTATGCAAGGAAGGGTAGCTCTCTAAAGTCTCAGAGTCGTGGGAGTTTGAAGCCCCGAGAAGTTGAATTTCGTGATTCAAGCTCAGAAAGGATAGCGAGCCCAATTATAGAAAGAGAGAGAATACCCTATCATTTGGTAGACGAACGGTCGGAATCCTTTCTAGAATACCCCAGATTTGTCGAGACCAATGGATCTAGAGAAGGAGCGCAGGCGTTAACACCTTGACCCTTTCAACCTTCACAAGTAGCGATGGGATCCAGGACCGTAGATCCAAGGATCTGACGGAGCCCTATTGACCGTCAATGTTAGCCTTTGTATAGGTAGGAGAGTAACATTTCGCTGACTCGTGACTTGGATTGGTCAAGGGTAGAGCTGCATGAACTCATGATTCGTGAGATCGCGACCTGATCATGACCATTGGATCCAGGCCACGGGAGAACCATGGGATCAAAAATTTCATGGTTATCGCCTATCAGGGGTTCGAAACTTGAGAGAGTTTCTTTTCGACTATAGAAGTAGCGAAGTGCCGAGCACTGAGGGCTCATGCAAACACACGGCCCATCCATGAGTGGGGACCGCGTGGTTGACAGGTGGCGTGACAACAAGCGCCCAGAGGAAGGTGGAAGCGGGTGATCGGTGGTGGACACTTGTCGCTTAGGAAAGAGTCAACCCATTGTTGACTTATCATGGCTCGGGGTTTCGCAGGATGAATAAGTTGCACCTTGATCGTTAAGGTCATGAAACACCGAAAGCCGAGATCTCATGCAACGGGTGGAAGCGACACAACTTGTAAACAGAGTACAACGGAGGAGACAAGTGGCGTGTACGCATCCCTTAGCAGAGTCCACACAACGTCGATCTCTCGTGTCTCGGGGATTCGCAAAGGAGGAGTACGAGGGCTCAACACTCCAACTAGTGAAGTCGTGAGTTGCGAGTAGTGCTAGCATTTATCCTAGCCTATGGTTACATGTAGTAGATGCTAGTGAGGAAGGAGCCATACCTGTATCGTATATCGGGTATCGGAGTTTGGAGAAAAGGGAGTCGAGAGTCTTGATTCCCAACTCACGAGTGGTGAAAGGTGCTTGCGCTAAGGCCAGGTTGTGGTCGTTTGGAGGAAGATAAGGGAAGGGAGGGTCTGCGCTAGGCCCCATAGAAGTCTCAGGGATTCTGTCCCTCGAAGAAAAATAACGAAAAATCTAGGTTGTCGTAGTGGGTGTGTGACATCCGCCAAAAACAACGACCATTACACCCATCCAAAGAAGCGGCCATCAAAGCCAAGATTGACAAATTACACGCTGCAGGGTTCATTTACCCCATTGCCTATACGTCATGGGTCTCCAACCCTATCCCTGTTAACAAAAAATAGGGCACTATCTGTGTCTGTACGAACTTCCATGACCTCAATCATGCCTGTCCCAAAGACAACTTTCCAACTCCCTTCATCGACCAAATTATCGATGATTGCGCGGGTCACGAGGCTTTGTCCTTCATGGACGATTTCTCTAGCTACAACCAAATCCAAATTCACCCCACCGATCAATACAATATTGCATTCACTACCCCTTGGGGCACCTTTGTGTATCGTCTTATGCCATTTGGCCTCAAGAATGTTGACGCCACTTTCCAACGGGCCATGACATACTTTTTTCATGACCTGGCTCATATCATCCTCGCATATTTGGACGACCTCACCACTTAATCCAAGAAACGCACTCAGCATCTCGATGATCTACGACTCATCTTTCAAAGGTGTCGTCGGTACAATATCCTCTTGAACCCCCTCAAGTGTGTATTTTGCGTCATTGTTGGCCACCTTCTTAGGGTTCATTGTTTCCCAAAGTGGTATTATCGTGGATCCCCTCAAAGTCCAAGCCATCATGGAAATTCCCCTCCTTGAAATTTACGCCAACTATAGAGTCTGGAAGGCAAAGATAAACTTTTACGGTGCTTTCTCCCAGACTATGCCACTCGAGCACACGGTTTCCTTTGCTTACTACGCCACGACATCCCATTCCACTGGGATGAACATGCCCAAAACACTTTCGATGATCTTAAAATGACACTCTCTAATGCCCCTTTGATTAGTCCACCCAACTATAACTGTGACTAGATCCTCTACACATCAGCCTCAACCGTCTTAGTAGAAGGAGTTCTCGTTCAAATAGGGGATGATGACCGCAAGCATGCCATTTACTACATTAGTAAAAACCTCTCAGGGACACCCTTGAAATATGATCACGAAGAGAAACTAGCCCTTGCGATCGTCCTCGCAGTCCATAAGATGCGCCATTACATTCTTCTTCGAACTACCAAAGTCATAGCAGATTCCAACCCCATTCAATACTTTCTCAGTTGTAGAAAAATTAACGGTAAATTTTCTCAATGGATCATCATCCTTCAGGAGTACGATCACGAATTTTCAACACCCAAGAGAAAGAAATCTCTCATCCTTGCCGAACTTATCACTACATTTCCCTCCAACACTACCAGTTCACCGGTCAATACTGACTTCCCCGATGAACATCTCTTTTACATCCCCGCGGATGACCCTTGGTATGGAGATCTTCTCGTCTATCTCCGAACACAAAAATTCGGAAACCACCTCTCCAAAGATGATCGTCGATGTATTCGTCACCATGCACTCTACTACCTCCTCATCGGGGATATCTTATATCGACAAGGGGTCGACACCATACTCCGTTGATGCTTGACTATTGACGAGGCCGATATATTCTTGAACGATTGCCACAACGACGCTTGCGGGGGCCATCTCTTAAGGATGTCCATCGCTCAAAAAATCATCCGCGCAGGTTACTTTTGGCCTACATTATTTCACAACTGCATTCATGCCGTGAAACAATGTGATAAATGCCAGATTTATGCCAACAAATCATGAGTGCCACCTGCTCTTCTACACCCATTCATCACCGTTGGTCGCTTTTGTAAATGGGGCATCGACTTCATGACTTGCAACCCTCCATTCAACAATGGACACAAATACATAGTCGTTGCAGTCGATTAATTTACCAAGTGGGATGAAGCCATGCCTACCTTCAACAACACTGTTGACACAACAACGTGTTTTTTCTTTAACCATGTCATATCCTGCTTTGGAGTACCACTCCAACTAGTCTCTGATCACGGGAAACATTTTGAGAATGAGATTTTGATTGAACTCTCATCCAGGTTAGGCTTCTCCCACGAATTTGCCTCACCACTAACCTGACTCTTGCACCTCCTGGATAAACTTCCTCACACTCCCGGAGTCTCCGAATCTTCTCTGGAATCTCCATAGCAACAGGTACAAATGAGGTACAAATGAGGTGGAAATGTGGGCCCTACAGCTATATATAGGCCCTTTTTTCCAAAACTTCCATACTCCCTTCCGGGAGCTCTGGACATCCATTTTTCGATCTTACTTCAGCCACGGGATCAGGGTCCCACTACCTAGACAGCCATACTTCCCAAGTCACCATCCATCCCCAGCCCCCAGGGAGCCATTTTCTCGTACCTTGTTTAGGTATGCATGCTCATGTTCAAAATTCTCAAATAACTGTTTTATGTTCATTATCTTCAGATATTGTTCATGTTGGGTATTTGGTTTTAATGTGTGCAGGTACTTGACCCTCACAAATCCATGCAGCCTCTGCATGTATATGATCGACACTAGCATGTAGTCATTCCCTTTGAATATCAACTGCATCTTCCAGTTCTACCCTCTGACATTTGCCTATAGGACACCCCCATCTGGCTCTGCAGTACTCTCACCTCCGCTGCATTTTCAGTACTGTCACCCGGTAGTGCTCTTCCCCACATGAGTTGTCCCATTCTAAGTTTCCCTTTACCCTTCGACATTCATGCTACTTTCACCCCCTAGGGATGGGAGTCCCAATAGTCTTACGCATGTTCGAGAATAAGCCACATACTTCTTCTCCTCATATTGCTAGCCTAACCCATGGACTCCCAGGATATTTCTTCACAATTCTCATTGGACTACAGTCTCACAATATCATTAGCTCCCTATTTCATCCAACATCAGTTTGCCCATCTGCGAATTCACCTTCATTCATTTCCCTCATACAGAGACCCACTCATGGGCCCCCTCACCCTGCACCAGTTCCTTACACAACTTGCGCCCTCATAGGCCAATACATATTGCACTGGGGCACACGTTTCTATATTTATACACTCATCCCCAATTATTTATTTATTTGGCAATTGTACAAAGCCTTTGTTTCCAGTATTTACATAGCTTTTTGTCGTCACCTTTGGCGACCTTCTTCTTTTTTGGAAAATGCAACCCATGTCACTCTTGGTTGAGGCATCCATTATCTTCTACTCCTATTGACATCGTCCATAAACCCTGAGTATCCCACTTGCCACCTCCCTCTACTCTCTGAGTTTTTTCACTTTGTCCCACCTTTGGCACAACTTATCCCCCGTCTAGTTTTCCCCCTAATAATCAACCTAGTTGTATGGTTGTTTCCACTTCACATATATCCCCAACCAAGGGTAGTATTGAGTCTCCACCCATATTGACTTCGTCCATGTACCTCCTCAGTCTCTGATCTCATCTAGTGAATTTCCCGAAGCCCTTGGCTTCTTGGAGTCACGTCTCCCTTTTGTCGACATCAACACAGTTTCCAGAAGGGCGACAATATCTTGACTCTCATTACCTTTACAATGAGGAGTCTCAAACGGCACAAGGAGAACCATCATTTCTCTCTGCTGTCGTTGACCCCCATAACATTCGACTTCAACACTTTTTCATGTTACGGTGGGTCTTATTTTGCGACTATTGCAGTTGTTTTTATATTTTCTGAAGACCTCTAAAATTTGTTGGGCCATCAATGCCCACCAAATCCTTGATACTTCCTACAAGTGTCATTGCTTACTTTTCAGAGTATTATTCCTCATTAGAATTGTCCTCTTCTCTTATCAACACGCCCCCGAGGGCGCTGCACTCATCCTCACCAACATACCACTTTAGCTATTGTCTTACACATGTTTGGAGTTACATAACACGAGCATGGGGCATGCCCGCCTCGTTTGTACACAATTTATTTTTCACACCTTGCGAAAGGTTGGGTCCCACAGGTTCCCTTCTCCCTCCAATGGGTTCCTCTTGATCCTCTCACTATCGCTCTTTCTTACAATGACACTCTTAGTAGAAGAAACATTGATGAATTTCGGCTATACGTATGCTCCTAACCTCATCCATCA
>SNQJ01S0260630.1:23660-35917 GCA_010110895.2 Picea sitchensis
AAGGTTGGGTCCCACAGGTTCCCTTCTCCCTCCAATGGGTTCCTCTTGATCCTCTCACTATCGCTCTTTCTTACAATGACACTCTTAGTAGAAGAAACATTGATGAATTTCGGCTATACGTATGCTCCTAACCTCATCCATCATGGGGCATCTGTTATCACTGAAATTTCGTCTGCAAATGGTTACAGAAATCCAACATCTTCAAACAACTATTAGTTCACCCATGGACCAAAAATGACCAAAAATCATTTCCAAAAGGTCCAAAACTATACAACTAGTTATAAAATTAGGATGTGCTATGACTATACAGGGAGTGCACGCACATGCACCATCAAGAAACGCAGGAAAAACACACATTCACATGATGCACAAATGTGGACGCTAAAAGCTGCACACACCTAAGAACGACGCATTTATGATGTTGGTCGACCTCCAACCCACTTCTGGTTCAGCTTCCAAGTCGATTTGACATCCAAATCTCGGCTGAATCCGGCTGGGTTGTTGGTCAAAGACCTAAAGGTGCCCTAAACAACCCCTTGTTCACACTAAAAGTTGGTTGCATAATACCTCAAAGTTGTGCTATAAAAAGAGGCCATGGGTGCACTACATCTTCAAGGAATTCATTTGTAAGGTTATGCTGCTGCTATTCTCTTGGGGAATCCTCTTTTCTCATCAAGAACATATAGAACCATTCCACTTGAGTTATTCACATCACCCTTTGAGTGAATTATCTTGGGATTCTTTCACCATTTCTTTCAAGTTTTTAAGTTGTAAGAAGAGCCCAATCTTGGGGGTCCAAGAGCCCTCCCTTGGATGAAGAAGGGACCCAAAGTCTCCCTTTCTCCTTGGTGTTTTATTTTCACTAATACAATCCTTTCCATTGGTGACATGAGTCTTGTTTTTTTCTTGTTCTTATGTCCTTATGCACTATAATTTAATTCTTTTTATCATTCCTAGTTTAATTCTTAGCTTAGTCTTTTATGCTTTATTCTTCTAACCCTTTCCTTTACTGTTGTCTTCCTTAGCTAACCCAACTAAGATTGTAAGCACCTTTGTTTTGCTCATTTAGGTGACAAAAGAGGCGCAACAAGTGGTTCCATTGTAAGAGACCATTTCAGAGAAAATATGGAAGATCTGATATCAGAACTTGATCTCTTTGATGTCAAACCCTCCAAAGGAAAATATTCTTGGAACAATAAAAGAACTGGAGTGGGGCACATAGCTATGAGACTGGACCGCTTCCTCATACACAACCTCCTTTTGTTTCATCCAATCAACATCACTTCCCACATTATCCCTTGGGATATCTCAGACCATCTCCCCATAGCACTCACTTTTGCAAAAACTGAAAACCTTGGACCCATCCCTTTCAAATTCAATCCTCTCTCGACAGACTCCCTGACCTTTCTTCCTTGTCTCCTCAACCTGGTCTTCCTGGGTAAATGGTACCCTAGTGTATATTTGGGAACAAAAATTAAAGAAAACGAAACAAGCCTTAAAGGATTGGGCCAAAGTCGCGTTCCTTAGTACCAAGGAAGAAGTGCAGCGACACAAACAAAATTTAGAAGAAATAAGTCTGGAGATAGAAGTTAAGGAAGTACAACCTGAACATCTAGAGAAAGAGAAAACCTTCTTTCATAAGTACTTAAATGAACTCCACAACAAATAAATGGAATGGAGGCTAAAGTCGAGAGCGTTATGGCTCAAAGAAGGGGACAAAAACACCACCTTTTTCCACAAACAGGCCAAAGCAAGACAACACAGAAACACAATAGATGAAATAAAAAAATCCACAGGGGGAATAATCACCTCCTTTGAAGAGATAAAAGCTGAAGCTTCCTCCCACTTGAAGGTACTCTATACTCAAGATGGTGAGGAAGACAAAGCCCAAGGGGAAAAATTTATGGAAACAATCCCCCACCTAATAATAGACCAGGACAATCAAAATCTTTTAAAGAAAGTCACAAAAGAGGAAGTTAAAGAAGTTGTCTTCCACTTCGATCCAGACAAATCACCTGGGCCAGATGGGTTCACACTTCACTTCTATAGACACTGCTAGGAAATTATAAAAAAAGATCTAATACAAATGATTAGATATGTCCACTCAAATTGAAAGATAGGGGGAGCCACAAATTCCTCCTTCTTGGCGTTGATCCCCAAGGTCAAAAACGTAAAAAATTCCGACCTATATCATCCCATCTCCCTGTATAAAGAATCTTACAAAATCCTTGTCAAAATTACTGCCTCCAGGCTTAAGCACCTTCTCCCAAAAATTATCATCCCCAATCAAGGGGGCTTCGTTTCTGATAGAAAAATTTGGGCTAACATAATCCTGGTCCAGGAAGCAATACATACCAGCGTGAAAAACAAAGAAAAAGGCATGATAATTAAAATTGACATGGAAAATGCCTTTGACAGAGTCAAGCATGATTTTCTTTATGAAGTGCTCAACAAATTCAGCTTTCAAATCTCCTTCATCTCCTGGATCAAATCTTGTATTTCAAACCCTTGGATAGATCCTTTAATCAATGGTCGCCCAGCCCCATTTTTTCAAGCTACTCGAGGGCTCAGGAAAGGCTGCCCTCTGTCCCCAATGTTGTATGTAATAATGGCAGAAACCCTCAACAGAAGGCTGGAACAAGAAAGGATTACTAAAACTATTCCTGGGCTCAAAATTGCAAGGGGTGTCAAAAGAATAAATAACTCGCAATTTTCATATGATACCCTTCTCCTTGGAGGAGCCTCACATGTAATGGCCCAAAGATTTAAAATCATCCTGGATCAATATGAACAGGTCTCGAGAGGACTCATAAATAATCATAAGAATCAAATTTATGCTTGTAATGTAAAAGTGGGCACAATGGCAATAATCACATGAATTCTCCAATTCCCCTTCACCACAGATTGGAAATACTTCAAGTATTTGGGCACACCATTAAGCCTCAAGGCACTACCAGGGGAGGCTTGGAAAAGAATCCTTCAAAAAATAAAGGACCAATTTGAAATCTGGGGAGCTTCTAGGTTAAACCCCATTGGTATAGTGGTACTAATAAAAGCAGTCATCTCTTCCATCCCAATTTTTCAATTCTCATCCCTTTATGCCCCGGCCGGAATAAAAAAAGAATTGGCCAAACTCACAAGAAAATTCTTATGGCAAGGAGGAAAAAACAATGAGAAAAAGTTCCACATGGTAAAGTGGACAATCACTAGTGCTCCCAAAGAAAATGGGGGGCTAGGGATAAGAGACCCTGAAAAGCTCAATCTAGCATTAGGAGCAAAGGTAATTTGGAGAATCATCGCAGGTCGTAAGGAATGGTGGAAAAAAGAAATATGCAACAAATATATGATCACAAACAGGAAAATGTGTGTTGAAGGAGAAGATCTTGGGAAAGTTGGTTCATCAATTTGGAATCTAATCTAGGCGTCTGTACCTCTAATCCAAACTGGGCTAAATTGGGACCCTGGAAATGGGAAAAAGATAAATATTTGGGAGGAAAGCTACTCTAAAAGTGGGACCCTATCAAAAATCCCCGCTTTAAATTATCTCAAGAAATGGTTAACAATGGCAGGCAAACACACCCTCTTTGACATATCAAGTTGGCACTTCGATGGAAGTTGGGATAGTTGGAATTTGGTGGAAGTTCCCCCTCAATTAATAGAAGAAGCCACCCATCTCCTTCAAAAAATCTCAGGCTCTGCACCAATTCATCTAAGTAAGAAGGATGACAAAAGATGGGGGAAAGAGGGATACATAGTAAAATTAGGCTACAAGCAGTTCCTTGAAGATAGTGACATTCCACCCAAATCGACTATCTGGAAAGAAATATGGAACTCAAATAGCCTCCCAAAAATCAATATTTTTTTCTGGCAGCTAGCCCACAATAAAATTTTAACAGGGAAAAATCTAATCAAAAGGGGTTTTTTGGGACCCTTTGGATGTGCATTGTGCAATAGAAACCCAGAAAGCCCAGACCACCTATTTCTACATTGCAATTTCACAAAACAGGTGATGAATAGTGTGTACAAGGAATTAACCTCTTTCGTGGCTAACACAACAAATACCAAAAGTCTTATAGGCAAATGGGCGAAATGGTATAAAGGAAATTTACAGGGGAAATGAGATTTCAACAGAGTTTGGAAGGCTTCCATCAAATTCGTCTTTTGGCAAATATGGCTAGCAAGAAACAAAAGAATCTTCAAAGAAAAAATCATCCCTCTTCAAGTAGTTGCGTCAAACATCATCACTCAACTCAGTGAGTTCTTGTCATGCAAAAAGAAACTCACCATGGCAGCAGATTCGATGAGAACAAAGGAAGCAACCTGGATAAATAATTTCAATCTCCACGACCTTACCGGTTCTGATAAGATAAAAAAAGTACCATGCTGGCAGCTTCAGTATAATACACACGAGTTCACCATCTGGTTAAGAACACAAAAAAATCATGTACTTAGTTTTGATGGCGCATCCAAAGGGAGCCCAGGGGAGGTAGGTGCGAGAGGGGTTCTCACTAGCCCTAGAGGTAAAATGATGGATACGTATTCTTGGAACCTAGGCTTAAACACAAATAATGTGGCAAAGGCATATGCACTCCTTAAAGGAATACAAATCACAAAAGGTTTCCATATAAAGAAATTAACTAGCATATGAGATTCCAAATTAATCATCAGTTATCTCGTCGAAAACAACAATCCAAATAACTCTATGCTTAAAAAAATCATAGAAAGAATCTGAAACACCATAAAAGAAATGAACATCTATTTCTACCACACCTGTCATGTCAACAACGCGAGAGCTGATGATCAGGAAAACAAGGCAATCGACAAGGGTAATGGCAATTTGGAAATCAATGGAAGGTCCACACTTCTCGTCCCCCCGTAATCTATTGATACAGCTCAAGCAAAGAGGATGCAAGCACCATGCACTCCAGCACAACAATCGACATGGGATAGCCCCCGAAAATCATGGGAAGACAGGGTACATAGACAAATCCAAAGAAAATGTCAATGACACTTAGATTAAGATAGATTTGGCTGACATACGAAGCAATAGGCAAATCCCTCGTGGGAACATGTCAGTGAGATCATCAACATTGAGTGATCCCCATATTGGCTCATCAAATACGCTCGCGCAACCGATCAGGGACAAGGCATAAATGAGAATCCAGGGCGTGTGGAACATAATTTGGCAGCACCTAAAGCCACAGAATAGTCACCTTGCACGATCTAGGAAGGACGCCACGTGGGAATGCCATCATAAACAGAGCCTGACTCGTTATTTAGTAACATACAAAAGGCAAAGCATAGCATTCAATTTGTCTTGTTATAAGAATCACTCTATCCCTTCTATTCAAGGAATTCCATACAGGCAGACAGGTAAATACTCAGAGTGAACCACCTCTCAAGTTTGTGGGACGGTCAAAGGAAGGCAAGAAGATTGTAGCAAGGGAAGCCATCGACTGTGAACAACCTAGAGGAATAGGACAAAGAGACACTCCACGTCGAGCTTACAGTACCATCAAGCAACACGAAGGGTCAGCGTAGCAAACAAGAATTATATCTTTCAGCCAGTCACCAAAGTCACGGTAAGAATGGATCATCGCTGAACATAGGAAGAATGAGAGAAGGAAACAGTGGGAGATAACTTCCTCGCCACCCAGTACCTGGTGATGGGCCTAGACTCCCACAACGCCACCCTGAATTTCACCTTGGAAACACTCTCAAATCATCATGCATTGATCAGTCAACTACAGGATGAAGTGGACTTTCTGAGAAGCCAAGGGGAAAAGTTAGAGAAAGAAAAAGGAAACACAGTCCAGGAGGTGGAAGGACAAAGCAACAACTTTGAAGGCACCAAAGGGGAGAACAGAGCAGCCTTGACCCTCCCTGATCTGAACGTCCCACTGGAGCAACATAACGAAGAAAATCCACAACCTACAACAGAGCAAATGAAGGATTAAGCAAGGTTTCCGGTAAATTTTTGTATCTAGTGAAAAGCCATGGTGTAGGCTGCAAGCAGTAGCTAGACTAGCAAGTCCTAATTAAATAAGCAGTCTCATTTTATGGGGAACAAGTTTTAGTAGAACAATTTTGTAATCAGGATAATGGGTCCTTGAATCTGGTCTCACCCCCCCTTTTTTTACACTAGCGACCTCAATCACACCTTATATATATATATAAATCCTATTTCTGTTTTTGTTAAAAAAAAATAAAATTCAAAGGAGTGGGAACAAATGAATTGTGCGGAGATTTCCATGACTTGACAGGAAGGGGAGTGGGAAACAATATGGCATACGGGTTTAATATGAGTAAATAAGTTACAATTTCATTTGGATGTGCATGTTATTACACATCAAGGGAGGAGAGAGGACATAATTGTTGCTTGCTAAGATTACTATTGCGCATTAGGAGAGGAGAGAGGATGTTGATTAAGAATTGTTGCTTGTCAAGACTGCAAAAGTTCCATTCGATTCAGGTATTTAGGTATGAACATATTTATTATTTATATGTTTATATGTGTTTTATTTGGAATTGATGTGTTTTTCAGTTTTACTATTTAATTCCTCCTACACCCTTTAATCCAGCTCATTCAAATTTTTAGTGCATTGAGATTTTATAATAAGTTATGATCCTTTTAATTTAACCTGTAAATGTTTGTTTCACCTCTGTCCTTTAATTTGACCCTTACACATAAAAAATAAACCATATAGAACAAAGGTATTCAAATATAATAAGGCCCTTTTAATTCCACCTGTAAGTGTTTGTTCGACCCTTTAATTCCTTTTATTTTGTCCTTCTTTAATATTTGACGACCATTCTTCTAGATGGTATATTATTTCAACCTTTCTTGTGCATGGTTTATTTTTTCTTTTGAAGGAAATGGTTTTTAACTTTTGTTTTGCGTGATCCCTAGTATGTTCCTTCGTTTGTAGCTTCATTCCAAGCCATGTATGCCATGTTACATTTATAACAATTAGGGATTATGTTACATTTCAGAGAATTAGGGTTTATGATAATTACTACTTACATTATGTTTCAATGTTTTTTTTTCAAATATTTGACGGTAGAATAGAAGTCTACACAAAGGATAAATAGATGAGAAATCCATAGGTTTTACGAGGCAAGACAACATATATTTTGGGGTTATATTGTAGAAAAGAAATGATAAAAGTTAAGAACCTTTGCAACAATCAGAGACTTAAGAATTTGGCCATCTTTATGACCAAATGAAACACAAGTAATATAAGTAATTTGGAAAAAACTATTCTCAATAATGATAATGACAAGAAAATATCAATTTACCTTTACATATATTGTATAGAGACCAAGGACATTTCTACTGTGGTGATGGAAGGGTAAGACTAATAGTGTCATTCATTCTAGAAATTTCAAATGTGTATCTGCTCAGTCATATATTTTGAGGGCTTCTCATCATGTCCTCTTCAAGCACATAATATTCATTTGGATAACTTGAGAACAATCCCCGATATACCTCTAGAAATGCCACCCACTCACAAAAAAATATTTTTAATTCACTCATCATATCTCTAAATCTCCCTTTCACTCGCCATCAATTATTTTAAGGGAGGGAACATGTATTGGTTGAGTTGTATTGGTTTATTAATCGAAGCAACCATTTGCCAGTTGCTTTTGTAAAATTTCATAAATAAAAGTTGAATGCAATATTTTCTTAGGCCTCTTATTGCAGAGGATGGTGATATATGGATAATATTTGCAAATATTAAGTGTAAATATTTAGAGTAAGACAATATTTGCAAGACATTAAGGGTAAATATTTAGGGTAAGATAATAGTTGGTATGGAAAATATTTGGAAATATTAAGGGTAAGACAATATTTTCAAATATTAAGGGTAAGACCATATTTGCAAGACATTAACGGGAAATATTTGTGGTAGGACAATATTTGGTAATTACGTACCATCTACTTAAGTGTAATGAGGCATTTTGAAGAGAAACAAACTTAATAATTTTGTGTATGCTCTAGACTTGCTGCTTGGAATGATTGGAGTGAGTGAATCCTAACTAGAATAATTTATCATTTACCTTTTGACATTTTTTTATTCTAGAACATCTCAACCAACAAATCAATATAAAAAAAGGTCCAACGACCTCTCTCACAAGGCCAAACTTCACTATTTAATCATTATTTCAAGGGTTTTCTTACTATCCAAAGATTGCATAGGTTTAGGTCACATAACATAACTTTCATTTGGTAACACTTTCATGTATTCTTGAACCAAATGTTTCATAAGAATAAACCCATGTCAAATGACGAATAACGACGTTGTAAAATTGTTGAATGCTTCCTCCTTTTGATCATTGTTCAAAGGTTTCATTAGCTGTCTAAAATGCAGAAAATTAAGTGAATATGTGATTATGATATTGTAGAGTTATGAGGAGACAATTATAGTGAGAAAACACAACAAACAATATAAAGATTGAAACAAAACATCAAATATATCAATGCTTGAGATTCTTCCTTCTCATTCCTTCTCTATTTCTCATATCATTAATGAACAACTAACACATTCTTATATAGTCTTCATATTTCTACAAATATGGAAATGGCTAGAAATCATCTGCAACTAATTCTAATCATGTAAGACTAATTATGAATAACCCTAATTTATGCTCAGAACACTGACTAACCCTAAATTATGTTGCATACATTTCAATCAAAATTTGCTAACATTGTAACAGTCTGTAATAGAAATTAATCATGATCTTCAACACTCCCCCTTAATGCTTAATGAGGTGATTCCAAGAATCTTTCTCATGTTGTGAAACTTCTCTATTGGTAGTACTTTGGTGAAGATATCAACAAGTTGATCATATGTTTTACAAAAAAATAATTCAAATTCTTTTTTCTCCACACAATATCTTAGGAAGTGATATTTGATATCAATACGTTTAGTGTGACTATGAAACACTTGATTTTTACTTATGGAAATTGTAGACATGTTATCACAATAGATAATTGTGGCATCTTGTTGTTTTGTTTCAGATCTATCAAGATTCTCTTCAACCAAATTGATTCACATGTCGTTGTTGCTGCAATATACTCTGCCTCTGTAGAAGATATTGAAGCAGTTGGTTGTTTCTTTGAAGACCATGATACTGCACCTGATCCTAGGCTGAAAGCATAACCTGAAGTACTTTTCTATCATCAATACATACATCCCAATCACTATATGTATAACCAACCAATCCTAAATTATTTTTTGAAGTATACCAAATGCCAAAATTTCTTGTTCCATGGACATACTTCAAAATTCCTCTTGGTTTTCCAAAGTGAATCTTACTTGGACTTTGCATGAATATTGAAATTAAACTTACTTCTTGCATAATATCAGGTCTAGTTTCAGTAAGATATATGATACTTCCTACTAAACTCCTATATAATTTAGAATCTACCTTTTTTTATCCATCTTCCACAAAAAAAGTTTCATTTGTATTGATAGGTGTGATCATGGGTTTAAAATTTTCCATTTTCCATTTGTGGAGAAGATTTGTAGCATATTTTTCTTGTGAAATAAAAATACTATCATCCATTTTCCTCACTTTTGTGCCAAGAAAATAATGCATCAAACCTAAATTAGTCATTTCAAATTCTTCCATCTCTTCCACTAACAAAATACTTGAGGATGCATATATCAAGTCATCTACATATAAGCAAACAATAAGTTGATCATTTGTACCATTTGAATTGATATATAATGTGGGTTCACTTTCACTTCTCTTAAATCCATTTTTCAACAAATAATTATCTATCCTGCTATACCATGCTCTTGGAGCTTGTTTAAGCTTGTAAAGAGCATTTTTTAATTTGTAAACCTTATGTTCATTTTCTTTAACTTCATATCCTTATGGTTGTTGAACATAAACATATTCTTTCAAAACACCATTCAGAAAGGATGATTTTACATCAAAATGGTAAGCCAATAATTTAAATTGTGTTTCTAATGCTAAAACAAATATTATTGTATTCATTCTTGCATCAGGTGAATATGTCTCATAATAGTATATACTTGGTTGTTGAGAAAACCCCTTTTCCACCAACCTTGCTTTGTGCTTTTGTATGGACCCATCAGATGAATACTTTGTTTTGTACACCCATTTTACCCCAATGACTTTTTTTTCAGTAGAGGTTCCACAAGCTCCCATGTTTCATTCCTTTTAATGGATGCAATCTCTTCATCCATTTCTTTTCACCATGCTTCACATTTTACTGCATCTTCAAATAATATTGGCTCTGCTTCAATCTGATACATTAAAGAAAAATTAGAATATCCATAAATTTCATTTAAGGATTTTACCTTTCTTGGAGGAGGAATTGGACTTGAAGCAAGACTTGAAGTTGAAGAAGATGATGGAGTGGACGTAGTAGTAGTGCATGGAATATTGGTTGGATTTTTAGAAACAAAACATTCATCTTCCTGTATAACAATTCTTGGACATTCTTGTTGCACTCCTTTATTCCTCTTCCATTCTTGTTTTTCATCAAAAAACACATCACGACTAACCAACATTTTTTTAGTTTGTGGATTATACAATCTATAAGCCTTTGTCTTCTCACAATAGCCAATAAAAATGCATTTCACAGTTTTATAATCTAGTTTTCTTCTTTTTTCATCAGGAACACGAGCATAAGAAATACAACCAATGACTTTGAAATGAGAAACACCAGGCATTCTTCCATTCCATGCCTCATACAGAGTCATATTTTGAACACTTATTGTTGGACATCTATTAAGAAAATAAATATATGTAGCAACAACTTCAACCCAAAAAATGTTTGGAATACTTTTACCTTTCAACATGCTCCTAGCCATCTCAACAATTGTTTGATTCTTTCATTTGGCCACACCATTCTGTTGGGAAGTATAGTGTGTAGTCAATTGCCTATATATGCCATTTTTTTACAGTAATCATTAAAATAATTAGAAGTAAATTATCCCCCTCTATTTGTGTGTAATGTCTTTAAAAAATAACCACTTTTCTTCTCAACAACAACTTTAAATTGTTGAAAAATAATAAAGGCATCATATTTATCTTTAATGAAATACACCCATGTTCTTCTATTGAAATCATATAGAAATATAATAAAATACTTATTTTTGTTGAGTGTGTAACAACCCTAATTAATTCTTTAATTATCATGAATAATAAATTTTATTTTAATAAATATTAGTTTAATGAATTATTAAAATAGATTTTATAAAGACTTTATTATAATATAATTTTTATTGGTAGTTGAACCAATTTATGGGAGAGATAAGGTGGTTGAGTGATTAATGAGGGGAAGGCGGTTGGATAATGGAGGGAGAAGGAAGACAAGGGGGAAGGGAGGATTGAGGAAGATGATCTTTTTTGGGGTTGAGTGATATTTTGATTTATGGGAGTTGAGAAATTTGGAGAGGGAGAATGAGAAGGGAGGAAATAGTTTGGGATGCATCAGGTTTGCTCACAGTTTGCTTGAGGAATCCCACAAGGGAATGCATTGTTGATAATTTTGGGCTCGAGGGCCAGGAAACTGTAAGGATTCCTAGGGTTAGGGAGCCAAAGCGGTTGATCCTAGTTGGCTGGGAGGTTACTCAGTTTGGGCAAGATTCATCAGCTTCAGGTTCAGCTTTAGGTTGAGGTAAATACCCCATGCTCAATATTATGTTGTTGTTGTTCATTATTATGTTGTTCATTATGCTCATTATGTTGTTGTTGTTGTTCATTATTATGCAGTTCATTATGCTCATTATGCTGTTGTTTCATTATTATGCTGATGTTGTTCATTATTATGCTGATGTTGTACATTATTGTGCTGTTCATTTTTTATTTTGTTGAACATTATTATTATGCTGGAACAGTAAATAAAGAAGTAAATAAGATAGAATTTATATATTTATTTTTATTTTTATGAGGCTCTGTATGCACAGGCCTTACAAATGGTATCAGAGACCTAGTTTAAAAAATGGGGCCTAGGCCTACTAAGCTAAATGTTATGCCTTATGATCCATAAACAACCATGAAAAACAACCATGAAAACTTGGGCATGCAACCTTGAAACCCTTACATCCATTTAACAACCAAAAATAACCCAGAAAACCTTAGAAATTGTTGTAAGTTGAAAGGGGAGGTGGTACAAAAGAACCCCAAAATGTCTATGAATGTTTTGGAACTTGTTAATCTATGAAAACCAACGCCTTTTCACCTTGCGAACCTGTAAGAAGCCTCACTTATAAAAA
>SNQJ01S0260631.1:0-12257 GCA_010110895.2 Picea sitchensis
AACTTTGTTATCAACCATTTTCTTCCTTGTTGTCATGTTATATGTGTTGAATGTGTTCTATTTTGTTTTATTTTCTGCAAGAAAATAATTGAAAATTAATATTTAATGATAAATTATTTATTTATATGTACCTAATAGAAAATTTCAATGATCTCATACATTTGAAGCACGTTGTTGTTAAGATGGTTCGTCATGTGATGCAATTATGTCTATTTATTTTACATCTCCATGTATACTTTTTTCGACATTCCTACTGACTTATTCAGCTCGTTGATCCTTTGATATTTCCATAATCTCCCTGAAAAAAGTAACATGACAATAAACTATTTTTATATTGATAAATGAAAACTAAATATAACAAAATTGATATTAATAAAGTAATGGTTTGTAGTAATATATACATATTCTAGAAAAGAATTTTTAGGAATATCTTATTGTAGTTTAGATATAACTTAGTTCTTAGAATCATTGGATTGATTTGTGTATTGTAAGTGGAAAGTAAATCTATACATTCATTCCACTATATCCTTCACAGTTTTGTAAAAAAAAATCCCCCTTTCATTAACCTCCAACACCACTCTAATGAGCTAAGGACCAATTCATCATCATTTACATCTTCTATAATTTTTATTTTCTTAGGACAAGATTTATTTCCTTAGTTGTTGGTCTCTATAGAACATTAAACATGCGTGAATTAATAGATTGTTTGAAACATGTTATCTAATATTTTTAAGTATATTATTAATGAAAATTCAAAAAAGAACTCATACTGAATATAATTTTTTCATTCACCCGATTCTTCCTTTTGCAATTTTTCCATCAAGATTTTATGCTCTTTTGTACTTAGGTCACAAATAATATTATCGAACTTCCTCATTTTATGCTCTTTATGAAACAGACTAACCAATACATATTATTTAAACTTACATATAGTTCAAACATATTATTTTTATATAGAATTTACAAAAAAACCTTGTCTTTTTAACATATTAATTTTGTATAAAATTTATAATTTTTTTTTTTTATGTGTTATCATTGTGTCTATCAAAAATTTTGTTACTTGAACTATTCTCAAACATTTTTTTATCAATATATATCATGTATTATTCAATACACAAGCTATTAAATATATTTTATAAATAAATCACATAATTTTCTGCAAAAAAAACATTATGGTGTGCTTTCATAATATAAAAGCATCGGTAAGTTCCATATATAAAACACACAGATATCAAAAAATTATTTTTTTTAAAAACTATAAAATACAATGGTGTGATATGTATCGTTGTTATGAGTACCACTCCAATTGAAAAAAATATCTTGAACAAATAAAAAAATTACACATCGATGAACAATTTTTTTTAATTATGTTATTGCATTAACGATGCTGCAAGCACTGGGAAACATAAACCCATTAAATCTAAACTTCCTAAAATGAAAAGTTGTAATTATGAAGTGATAGAGGTAGTTCAACCGTAAGATGAAATTGCACTCACATAAGCAAGAAAAAGCAAGGGTTTGAGGTAAGTATGATTTATTTATTTTTATTTTTTATTTATTTATTTATTTTTTCCGAATTTTAATTAAATATAAATAGAGATACAAATTGTAAAATATTTTATTATTAAAATCAACATTAAAATTTAAAATTTTTAATATACATGGTTTTGAGTGAATCAAAAAACCCTTCAAATTCTGATTTTCTAAATAATTTTGTTGCTTCAAAAGGGTTTTGAATGAATCACCATACCCTTCAAATTATGATCTTCTCAATAAGTGCTCCTCTGTATGTATCTCTTGCAAATCTTTCCCTTGTAATTTTTTTTAAAATAATGAAACAGTAAATAGGTTTTTACTATTTAAACGACTTTATGAAATTAGATTTTAAATTCCCGCTCATTTTTCAATTGTAAAAAAACAAAGTGACACTTTTTTTAAGTTTTTTGAAACCCACATGCGTCTATTAATACAATGCATCATTGTGTTTCTATATAAAACACACTAGTTGGCTTAAAATTTTTGGAGCACCGATATAGATAATTCTTTTCATAAATAATGCCCCGGTGTTTTATATTGTTATATACTTTGGGTGTTGTTTAAATAAGCACACTATTATGCTCCCAAATTTATTTAAATTTTTATTTGCACACAAAATAGTATATTCATCTTAAATTATATTTTAGGGTGCATCCACATGACTTGAAATACTTCATAGTATACATTTTGTGCTTAAATTCGTCTTATTCCTAAAATTTTATTGTTGATTTTGCTCAAATGTAGGGAGAAAAGCTTATAATATCAAATACTCAACTCTTCATTTATTTATGGGCGTGTATTGGTTACCTTGTGAACAAAGGAATTGGATTTAATTCCCAGGAATAGAGGTCATCTCGAGATCAGAGAGACCAAGATTTATTTTCCGCAAAAGTAAGTATTTGTATTGACGAAACACCTATAAAATAAACAACCAGTACCATAGTAGTGAAAAATAATTATTGTTAGGCCTACATAGAAGCAGAAAATCACGAATGGAGAGGAGTCCTCATGAAGAACATGACAGGTAAGACACCGAGGTCAGATTTTCTCGGCTAGAGCATAAAATTGCTACACTAATAGAAATGGTGACATAGTTGCTAGTAATGAAGGATAAGGAGGCTAGCGCCATGGCAGAAGAAAGTGCGATAAACTCACCTTTTAAGATCCTTCCTCAATAAAAAAAATTGTGACTTTGAAAGAACACTAGAGGCATTGGTTCCAATATTGTGAGGCAAATGGGCTAAGATGGCCATGGGCTAGGAAAGAATGTCCAAGGGATCCTAATCCCAACTATTGTTCAACATAGTCACAAACATGAAGGCCTAGGGTTCACTGGAAAAGAATCCAGAACAAGTGCAACTCAAACCACTTTCGTCAAGGAAAGAAAAATTGGAAAAGAATCCATTCCCATTGAGGAAAAGGAAGCTAGAAGGCCTAGGGTTCACTGGAAAAGAATCCAGAACAAGTGCAACTCAAACCACTTTCGCCAAGGGAAAGAAGAATTGGAAAAGAATCCATTCCCATTGAGGAAAAGGAAGCTAAAAAAGGAGTGTGCAAGAAACCACTCAAATATGTTTGTAGAATCTTGGAAGAGGGTAGAAAAGAGATGATTGTTTTGGGGAACCGATCAACCAAGATAGCAAGCATCATCAAAGACTCCAAAATGTAAGGTCTTAGTTTGTTTATGTCGCAAGAATGGTTATAAGGTTAGCGATTGTTGGAAGTATAGAAGACCAAGCATCCCAAATGACTAGACATCAGAGGCTAAATGTTGGAGGTTTCACTCCAAAACTCCATCCTATGAACTAGACAACCAAGAACAAAGCTTGGAGATTCAAGGTCAAGGGGAAACAAGAGTTGTTGCAACTTGTATCCCAAGAAGCAATGGTAGTCCAAACGAACTATTGTGGAAATGAATGTCATCCAAGGCCATGAGAATAATAGTAGGGTTATGACAAAGGTAGCGCCTAATGACATCTTGTCTTCCATCCTACAGTGGAGGCATCATTTCTTTGAGATTTTTCAAAGTCTACTTGATTATAGGAGAAGAAGAAGATTGAAGGAATTGAAGCTTTTGGGGACCAAAAGCGTCCCAATGGGGAGGAGTGATCCTAATCTTTGGATCATCACCCAACATACCTTGTAAAATTTTAATTATCATTTTTATTTAGTTTCTTTTAGGAAAAATTGTAAAAGGAAACGAACAGTGTAGTTGGCCTTCCGAAGGAAGCAAAAGAATGAACGTTAAAGCAAACACAGATAGAAGAGAGAAGAAAGAAGAACTTTGGAAAATTTTGCAGGAAGAGAACTCAAAGAGTACAGCCTGCTTGAAGATCCATGGATGAATATTTAAGAATGGCCATCTGTATTTATTTTACTGAGTAACAATGCATGAAATTTATGGACATAAATAGCTCACCCATTGTAATGAATTTCCGAAGCATAATAAATTATACTAAATCTAGTTTCCTTGGTTGGGTTTCGAAGATCAAATCTCCATGGTGATATATGTTTGTGTCTATTTATGTAATTGTACTATTTTTTTCTTGGAAAAGAAAAACGATTTTGTTGGCTATGACAGGATATGCGAATTGCATTTAAGTTTATACTAGATGTTGAAGTATGTAAATCATCCATATTTTCTTGGGTGAGTTGTTGAATCTTCCCTTGGATTCCACCTACAACAAGATGGGTTAATTAAACAAAAGGAAATTAAACGCCCCTCAACTCTGGGTGATTTCCTATATTATTCAAAGTGTTTTCTTATTTATGGATGCGTTGGAGTGGACACCCATACTCCTAATTCAACATGTCTGACCCAATTTCGTTGCTCAATGTCAAGACTCAACGTGCAAGTGCCTTGTTTTTGGTATAGTACCTTCGGTGGCGATATATCTTCTCTCTCTTCAACCTATGATCTCTAAATTTGTGGTGTGTGGGTTACCCAGAAAATGGACAAGGTGTCTTACCTCTGGAAGCCATTGAAAAGTCTTCTACTTTGTTAATTAAATAGAAACTCACCTCTGAATTGTTGCCCTGGGTTTTTATTTATTTATGGGTGTGTCTTGGTTACCGTGTGAAAAAAGGAATTGGAGTTAGTTCTGAGGAATAGAGGTTATCTCGAAATCAGAGAGACCAAGCTTTATTTTCTGCAAAACTATTTGTATTGACGAAACAGATAGGCCATAGGCCCGTCATTTACCGATCAATATGCAATTCAAATTCCATGAAAAACTATACATTATACAAAAAAATCTTCGAAGCTAATTCTTCTACATATTTCATCCACAAGCGTTTTGGTGTTGTATCTCTAGCTTTCTTGACGGAATGGATGGATGGACGGATGGCCCGGATGGATGGATGGAATGGAGGATGGATGGACGGAATGGAAGGATGGATGGATGGATGGACGGATGGATGGAAGGATGGATGGATGGAAGATGGACGGATGGATGACGACAGGATGGACGGAAGGCCGGAGCCCGGATGCGAGCCGGATGGATGGATGGATGGATGGATGGAAGGACGGATGGAAGGAGGAATGGAATGGAGGACATGGAAGGAGCCCGGAGGATGGAATGGATGGACCGGGGATGGATGGAGGAGGAAGGATGGATGGACAAGGAATGGATGGATGGATGGATGGAATGGAAGGAAGGGAAGGAAGGAAGAGGTGATGATACAATCTGATAGAGATTCCCTGAAGGAATATTCAGGGTCTGATATTGGGAGTCGCAAGAATCATGCTTAGTAAAGGAAACTTATTTGCAGCTTATAAACACTTTTGTTAATAAAATCTTTTATAATTATTTTTAGGAGAGATATAGCATAAATATCAAAAGATAATGTTGCAGGAAGAATTTACAAGGGAAAATTATTTGTTACTAAAACTTGCAATATAGTCTATCAAAAGGATTGTGAGTAAACTATGCACAAGAGAACCCAAAAGAGATCTCAAAAAAATCAAAAGAAATGAAAGACTAGCAATATAGTCTATCAAAAGGATTGTGAGACGCATGCACAAGAAAACCCAAAAAGAGATCCTTCACCAATATTTTTAAAATAAAATTAAAAAGAAATGAAAGACTAGTAGTATGTATTCCTTGATTATATATTTTATAAATTTTTATTAATCTTTGTTATTTTAATTAATTTAATGAAGCATGTTTTTATTATTTTAATTAATTTATAAATTGATATACCTTATAAAGTTTTATTAATTTTTTTCTATTTTAATTAATTTAATTAAGTTAATATTTTTATTATTTTAATTAATTTATGGATTGATCTACCTTATAAATTTTTATTAATCTCTTTATTATTTTGTGACTAATTTAATTAAGTTAATATGTTTATAATATCTTAACTAATTTTTTCTCAAGTTTTAATTAATTTTAATTAAGCACTGCTTTTATTATTTTAATTAATTTATGAATTGATATACCTTATAAATTTCCTATTAATCTCATTATTTTAATTAATTTCTAATTAAGTTAATATCTTTATTATTTTAATTAATTTATTAATTATTAACTGATTAAGCTTTAATCCATCCACTTTGTTAACCCCTCATCCTTTACTAATGTTTGATCCAATGATTGTTATATACAATACACTTTTTAATAATAACATTTTAATGATCATTGTTTATGTAAGTTTTAATGATAATTTAATAACTTTCATTCTTTAATTTTAATTTTAATAATAACATTTTAATGATCATTGTTTATGTAAGTTTTAATGATAATTTAATAACTTTCATTCTTTCATTTTAATATCGTGCTTACACTTAGTTTGTCCTCAAGTTTTTTTTGGTTCAATCTAGTTGGAACTTTTAGTAGTGTTATTTAAGCTTTTTGGAAGTAAATTATGTGTAACTTTTAACGAAGTAATATTAGTACAACTACTTAGTGAAAGCTCATAGGTATAGGCTGGTAAAATCTTATACCAGCCTAAGTATAAAAAAAAAAACATAACTTATGCAATAAAAAAATATCTAAGTAGTAAATAATCTATACAATTAAATAAAATCAAGTATAATAAATCTTAGTAATGATTAACGACCATGTTTTAACATGTAAAAAAGATAATCCATAAAATCTTAATCTTCAATTTCATGTGATCATTAAAAAATATCTAAACATATTAAATAGGTATCAGAAAACCCTTTTATAATTAAAAGATCATTACCCTCTACTCATTATCGATAAACCTTTATAATTAAAAGATCATTAAATTTCACTATTATCGATAAATGTAAGCTATGACCTAAAAATATGTGTAAGATTTAATGAGAATAATAAAATATAAGGAGAAAATATAATAAATAACCGTTAAAATATTACATTAGCTCATAGTCATTGCTTATTAATTTAAATGCAGTGAATACGAAATTTCAGAACAGGAAGAGTGAAACTGATCCGCGCTGTTCTCATTCATCATTCATTCATGGCGAAAAGTGGAACTGATGGGAAAACACTCGAACTTTCCTATCACTTGTCGAGGCCCAGAATTACCGCACCGTGCAGCGGTTACCACCTGCTTAGTATTAGATGTTCAAAAATGGTACAATACACGCAATGAAATTTTCCTGGACAGGATTCAAACTGTAAAAGCTGCAAAAAGAGTGCCCCACGATTCTAATTATTAAATATCATGTCTGGTCCTTACAGCATTTAAGAAATTTTGGAAGTCTCAGCATTAAAGGAAATTTATGTTAATATATATATAGATAGTCAGTGTAGTATGTGAAATATATCACATCATAGTAGTTAGTGATAGTAATGATTATTTTCACTATTAGTTAACAATTCAGTTATGATGGGTTTGTTTTCAGTGTAAAAAAATATTAACTTATATTTTGTAATGGAGATGATTGCTGAGTGTGTCACTTTCTGCATTTAATTGTTTTTGTATGCATAGTTTTCAATGAATTTCAAAAAATTAAATTATATTCCATCCATCACACCTAAAATCAACTCTAATTTATTGCAATGTAATGAATTCATTACTTAATTACATACATCCGTTGACATGTGATTGTCAAAAAACATTCCTACTTATTCATTTTTATGGTCATTTCCACTTGATATACTAAATTTGTATAACTTTCAAACCTTACAGACTTCTTCTAATTAGAATCTCTTTTATATAATAGGAAAGAAAAACATATAAGGAAAATGGATATATGTTAATCCAAAAAAAATAAAAGGAAAAGGAATATATGTTAGTCCAGAAAAACATATAAGGAAAAGGGATATATATAATCCTCTAATTTATTGCAATGTAATGAATTCATTACTTAATTACATACATCCGTTGACATGTGATTGTCAAAAAACATTACTACTTATTCACTTTTATGGTCATTTCCACTTGATATACTAAATTTGTATAACTTTCAAACTTTACAGACTTCTTCTAATTAGAATCTCTTTTATATAATAGGAAAGAAAAACATATAAGGAAAATGGATATATGTTAATCCAGAAAACATAAAAGGAAAAGGGAATATATGTTAGTCCAGAAAAACATATAAGGAAAAGGGATATATATAATCTCTTTTATCTCTCTTTTATACAATAGAAAAAAGTATATAAAAATTAAAAACATAAAAAAAGAAAAAGGAATATATGTTAGTCAAAAAAACAACATAAAAGGAAAAGGGATATGTGTAATCTCTTTTATACAATAGAAAAGAAAAACATGTAAGGAAAATAGAAAAGAAAAACATGTAAGGAAAAGGGATATATGTTAGTCCAGAAAAACATAAAAGGAAAAGGGATATATGTTAGTCTCTATAATCTGTGCACGATATATATATTAATTCTCCTTATATCTTGCGGCGTATATTACCACAGGAAAAATAATGTTAATGTATATAATGTGTACGCAAATTTTTATATATATATTACTATCAATTATTTGATAATTTATATTTTTGGTGTACATTATTATACCCAAAAAGAATATATATATATATAGGTACATCGTAATTTATAAAATTTATAAAACTATATGGTAATTTAAATAGGTACATGTTCTGGAATTTATGGTAATTTATATAGGTACATGTTCTGGAATTTCTCATAACTATGGAACGTGATCATAAATACGTGAAAATGAAGTCTCACTAGAAGATGAATGTGAACATGATTTGGCAAGGCAGAAGAGGAGTACATTACGATTGTAAAGTCCACATCATGAGATACTGGATTGTTTTATGAACATTTATTGCTATGGTACATGCTGCTTATTTCTCACCATCTGCTCAGGCGATTTCCTGGCTATCGATTTCCAGGCTATCCATCTCTCCTGCATACCAATTAAATGGAAAACGTCTAGATTAACACTTTTATGAAAAAGTGTCCAATGATGTTGAAAGAGCAACGTAAACACTGACATAACATGGAGCAAACCACCTTCCAATTACATGACATAAATATTTGAGCGTGCCCTTTCTTTTCATCAGATTTTATGACGGTTCACAATCGAGATTTCTGCCACCCCGAATTCTAAATTTACTTATCTTTTATTTTTAACAAAGAAAAATTGTCGCTTGTATCATAAAATAGATGATAAACTTCATTCATCACATTGCACAAATATTACACTGCCTCCTCCTAACCCTTCTCTTCACTTAACCTATAACTTCACTCAACCTACAAGGTTGGCATATTAGCAAATGGATGAAATAATATCAAAGGTAAATTATATCTTTTATTTTTAACAAAGAAAAATTTGTCACTTGCATCATAAAATAGATGATAAACTTTATTCATCACATTGCACAAATTTACACGTGTCTCTCTCCTAACCTCACTTAACCTACAACTTCACTCAACCTACAAGGTTGGCATATTAGCTGATGAAATAATATCAAAGGTAAATTTCAAAAATTTCAAAGTGTGGTCACTATATTTTCAAAAATGAGGCTATGGAAATTAGGGTATTTGACTAGTTGTGAAAAGAAGTCTCAAACATAGTTTTCTAAAATGTCATATCTAAAGCTAGAAAAATCTAAAAGAGTATCACTAGTTTAAGATAGGTCATAGTATTTTAGGTTTAAATTTTAGAATTATAACTAAGAATTTGGACACTTGGTGTTATGAACCAATGCCTGTAGAATGATAAAAATCAACAAATACAACCCACTTACGGGAAACCTCCTTTAGAGACTCATTTAAGACCTCAAATTTCCCCTAATGGGAGTACTATGACGAAAGTTGGTAAGTATTTCAATACTTACATTGTCTCAAACTAAAAGCTAAAAAAAGGTCAAATGGACTCAAAGGTATTATGGGTATTGATAGGTTGATCAATATACCATTTGGTGCAATACACCTATGAGGGAGTGTTGAAACAATTAAATTCAAATAAAAATCATGTGTGGATGCTATTGGATGAACAACAAAGGTGGAATGACATGATATGATTATAGGTCCCCAGAAACCCTAGAATTAGGATACGTAAGTAGCACCATGTTGAATAGGATCATTGATAAGTTTGGTTAAATATGGGCGATTCAACCTCCACCATATAAGATAAGGTAGGTTAAGTTTGTGTTTTAGCTTGTATTTGAATTGGATTAGTTCCCACCATGATGGGAACTAGGGTTGCATTCATGATAAATGAAGGTAGACTAGTGGAAGGGAGACTAAATCCATGAACACCTAAACTATATTTCCTTGAAGGGGATGAGGCTTTTGAATCTAAAGAAGATCAATTTTTGAATTCAAAGATAATGATTCCAAAGAAGGAGTAGGATTATCAACTCTAAATCATAAGTGGGAGACAAGACACAAGGCGGGTAGGAATTAGGGTTTATAAGACAATATCCTTGGGGGAACAATGACTCCTAGGTGTAAATAACTCTCATAAAATACAGTTAATCTATGAAAGAAATAGATTCTCAAAATCACACAATCAATCAAGAAGTGATAAAACAATACTGTGTGTACATGTGGTGCAACAAGTGGTCTTAAGTGTGTTTGAATCAATAAATGTGAGTGCTCTCATTGAAAATTCTATCCTAAAATGAAAAGACTCTATCCAAAAGATAAACTAAAAGCACTCAAACAAGCCTATATTGTGACTCTACCAAACCCTTTCCTCAAAATGGTTGAAGGCATCATTGAATAAACATGACAAATAGTATAATAAGGGCCTTCCAAATACCTACCAAGAGAGGTAATGAAATCCACCATGGAGATGAGTGAATGTGTGAATGATACTCTTATAACTAGGAGACAAAGGGTGGTGAAATCGAAATGGCCTATAGAAATATGTCTTGGGTACCCTCCCTCATGTAGGTAGGTATGGGAACCTAGTAGAATGGTCACTAAGCTACCTCTTCATGCGTACATGCAGCAAGTTATCTTGCCTTCAATTTGAAATCAAACATCTAGGGATCTTAATCAAACCTTCTATCCCAACCTTGGAATTATCCGATTCAAAGAGAATTCCTATTCTTAAATGAGTCTTGACCATGTCCTATAGAAAGTGTTATGAACCAAACTCAAAAGATAGCATAATAATAGAAGGAAGATGTAAATCCATCCCTTAATAATGATAAGGAGTCAAATGATATTAATCCAACTCTGAGGGGAAACCTCCCATTACAATACATCCAATGTAGAAGATAAGATGTTTTGATACAAATGAATCTCCCTTATTATAAATAGGAGATAAAGTGAGAATTATGTAACTTACCCTAAGTTGACCTAATCATAACTAATAAACTAATAAATTATTGTTAATGTAACTTAACATAGGTCCTTAGGGGCCTTAACAAAAAGGATTTTGAGTTTTGTAATTAGTCAACCACTATGTTTCATATGTGAATGTAAGTTGTGGCTTATTATTTGATTCATCCCCACAACCCTAACTTAACAAAAGAGATGTTTTGGCCCTAGGTGGGGATTTAATGTGTAAAGTGGTTACTTTTAGGTTGAGCTTGGGGTCATGAACCAATAATATAATTATAAAGTAGAGTATATGTACTTGGTGTAACCAACTTCAAAAAGATATACTTGAAACAAAAATACTTGGTATTAAAGAGATTTGAAAATGAAAAGCTATCCCAAAGGAAAATAAATAGTAAATAATAGAATAAAAAGAATTTGTTCTTTATCCGAGTGGACCTTCTAATAAAAAATGACCATTACCCAATTCAAATCAGCAAGCAAGAATTCTATTTCAACTTAGCTATGGACTAGAGTATAAATGAGTATGTCATTTCCAAAATGAAAATGAGTAAGTCAAATACTTAGAAACAAAAAAGGTTATTTTCTAAAATAAAATGATTTTTATAACCATAAAAGATCGTTCAAATTTGAAAAAGAAAAGAAGATAAAGATGGAAAAAGAAAAGACAAATGTTTTAATTAAAAATAAAAACTAAGAAAAAATACTAATGCAAAGAGTAGTGTTTTATTCATTCAAAGTTCTTGTGATTTGAAGAAAATATAAAGGCTATATAATCAAGCAAATGTTCTATAATCATTATTCTAAATTAAAAATATGCAATGCAACCAAAAGAAACCCTAAGAGTAGAAGATACTAGGAACTCTAGTGGGGTTCTTATCTACCTGCAATGTTTCCCTAAAAGTTGTGCATTATAGTACATCACTAACCATCTATAATCCAAAGAGGACCCTACAAGAGGATTGCTTGAATTGAGACAAAACTAGAAAACTCCATTTTTTTTAAAATGAGCACAAT
>SNQJ01S0260634.1:0-12257 GCA_010110895.2 Picea sitchensis
CAAGGATATTACAAGATAAAGACATCATGAGCTTAGGAGGATCTTTTAGTGAAAGTAGTGAAAAAATTATTGAAGGTATGGGTTGTAAAACAAGATTAGTTTAAAAAATCTCCACTTTTCACTCCACCAGTGAAATGCAACAATTTCTCATTCAGTCACAAATCCTAATTCTTATGTTCCATAAGATTCCCAATGATCAAGGGACTAACACGGTAGAATAGAATCACCATATCGATCACAAATTTTAGGATCAAATGATGGTGTAGGTGACTACTCAATAGAAAATGGAATGCCACTAGAAATTTGAAAGTCTATAACATGGGAAAAGCACATGAGGAACAACCTTGTTTTGATATGTTGGAAACACACATTTCCAAAACTATTTCGTGTCATGTTGAAAGGGACTACAAATTGTTTGGTGTTAATTTCATAGCTTGTTTTGCATCATAGTAAGAAATATTTTTATATATACATGTGAGGAGCTTGAAAAATGACTACCAAATATGTCCAAATATGATGCTTCCTCAAGTGATCAATATGTGGAAGGTGTTGTAACTACTCAATACCTTATATTTAGATTCCTAAGGGATGATATGTTATAACTAGTGATAGGGTCACTTATGGGTCATTTCACCGAGAGGCAATGATATTTTATTGCTAGAAACAAGGTAACTTATGGGTCATTGTGTTGAGAGGTGATTTAAATCCTAGTATGACATAGATGTTATCATGTAATGTGGGTAGTGTTGTTTGATAAAAAATATTAATTAAATATAATGAAATCTCACAATTAAATAAAAATATATATGTATGTCAACCTAGATCCATTTTAAATATTGATCTATGAAGCGGCAAGAGGCAAATACCTTGAGGTGTAAACCTTAATAATAGTGGATGACACAATGCATGTTGTGTTTATGAGACTAGGTTTTTCTTGAAATATGAGAGAGATTATAGTATTTCAATTTTGTGTTTAGAAGTTGGAGGGCCTTTAATTCATGTTGTCCCTTTGTACAATTTTTGATATGTGATTTTTTGAGAAGTTTTTTGAAGATTAGGAATCAATTTTTAAAGGTCTTTAATTGTTTTTATGAGTGATCCTATTTTTCTTTTTTCAAATATATCATATGAGAACTAGATTGAGGAGAGTAAACCATTATCACTTTTTTTTTTTTAATTTGAGTGTGATTTATGTAGATATATAACTAATTTTAAAATGCAATCTAGAGTAAATGTTATAATGTATAAAAAACATGATCTAGCTCACACTTGATAAGCTTATTTATTTTTTTGATACTTGTAAACAATACCATAAGCTAAAAATAATACAATAGTATTACAACTCAAAACACCATATTTTGTTATAGTTTCATTTAGAGTTGTATCCTTATAATTTCAAAGTGAAACACTTATATAGTAAGATTTAAAGAAGAAATTATTTTCTCTTGATATTGAGCTAGATAATCTCATGCTTCAAATACAACTCTTTGTGGCTATTCACTATATATTTGCAAGTAAGACATTATTTTGGTGGGAAGAGCCAAAATTAAATGAGTATATAAGTTAATAAAGTTCACCATATGTGGTGCAACTTATTTGTTGCATCACATTATCAATTTATAGATAACACTAACTTCCAATTATTTAAAAAAATGTGTAACAAATTAATGAGAGATCCTTTGTGATCTTGTCATGTGAGTGTTACATTTCTACTATAATATAATTTATAAATATTTGTTGAAAACTTGAATATTTAACATTGTTACAAAAAAATGCAAAACCCCACTCAACTATTACATTAGTGTCTATATAACAAGTTATATTGGTGTCATTGTCGTGTATGATCAACATTTCTTTGAAATGTTTAAACTAAAATTTATAGCTAATGATCATTTTCATTTTGTTATTGTTGGTGTACTTGTCTTCATGTCATGGATTGTTGGTTTATAAATTAAGTCATGAAATTATTTCTTTCAACAATTTAAAGAAGACCAAAAATGGAACAACATAATCAAATTTATGCTTTTTACAAAATGAAAATTATCTCCTAATGAATAAACAATAAAAACAGTATCACAAATATCTAAATATTTTATAAGCAAAATTATGCTCTTGAAAAAATGAAGATGATCTCTTGATAAATAAACAATAAAAATAGTATCATAAAGATCAAAATATTTTATAAGTAGATGAACCATACCCAAACTATAAACATAATCTTAAGGTAGGGACTAGGTGCTTTGTAGCTATCTCCCTTATTTATTTAGTGTTTTGGTACATATATATTAAATAAAAATTTAATACATTAATTTAGTTAATTAAAATAAATTGCTTTAAAATGTAGTTGGCCATAAAAATAAAGTCTTTTGTTTATTGTAATTTTATTAAACAACTTTGTGAGCTATTAATATTTAACCTTTGAATAAATATAGAAAAGTACCATTAAATTTTCCTATACATATAAGCCCAATCTCTACACATTCTCCCACCTATAACTAAAATGAAATTTAAAATATATATATTAGTGTAAATAGTTATTAATTCTCCTTCATCTATATTAAAAAAATAGAAAAATCCTACAAAATTCTACAATTATTTTAAAATATAATAAAAATATGTTACTTCCCCATCGTTACGACTACAAGCGAAGCAGAAAGTGCAAATTTTTCTTTTTTAGGAAGGAAAGCAATGACAACAAAAATAAAACCACACAACCTGATGATGAACACCATGCTCGCAGATCAGGTAGTAGTCAACAACGAATCAACCAACTTAGCACATCATGCAACTAGTTGAAACATGCGTAAATCAAAGACAAAGAGAACGACTACCCGCCTGACATAAACACAACAACGCTTACAAGATAAAGGACAACATCCACCATCCTGACACAATGGCCTCAACAACCATTAACTAGAACCTCTGTGGCACACAAACCCCAATGCATGAAGTCGTCACAACCCAAGCACCAACAACAACTACAACGATCATCAACACCCACAATAAAAAGCACAGACTCTGGCCAAGTTATCATTCACCTCTATCCAATAGGGCATGCCATGATCCCCTCATCAAGGATCATGTCATCCCTAGGTGATAGGTGTGACAATAACCCTGGTGCAACATAACCTATCTCAACAAATGACTCAAGATAAACCCAACGCGCTAGGAGCCGAAATAACTGACAAGAAGACTACACCCACGCCCCCATGGAATAGGTCAACAAGACACAGATGACATCACTCAATTAATTTTCACACACTATTAAATGACTCGATAACAACAATAACCATAATTGTTATGAAAGTCGTGTGAGGGTGAGGAGTGAACTGTTATAACCAACAAATCCTATAACTCAACATTATAACTTGTCTAAAATGATATCCCGTTATTTTGATAAAATCAACATCAAACTTGTATGTCATTTATCATTAATAAAAGTTATTATTTTCCTTGAATAACATTCAACCTTTAATTCCTCAAGCTCTAATCACTCAAGGGATACGTTAGATAAGGTAATTATGTATTATCTTTCCCATTATATACTGCTCTCTGCCACACCTTAGATATTATAGATCTATGTCGCAACTTAGTTTAATAACTCATAAAATCACTATGCTACCAATAAAATAAAAGTTGCACTAACCATTAACGAAATCACTGCGCTTGATCAATATATCCATTTAAACCATCAATGTATCATGGTTTAAATTGCCAAGGTTAACAAGTAAAAAAAACTAATTCAGCAATCAGTTTAGACCATAATTCTCTGACATGAATGTTATTGTATTGCCTCGTTCATGTTGGCTAAAGTTGTATTTAGTCGCTGTAAGGAATTGCCAAGAAAATTTATATTCTAATTGTTGTTCTAAATCCAAGTCATTGTCTAGCATATAAATCAATTCATTGTTGATATACATGCTAATGCAATTGCTATCTTATCCATATCTCTGTCTATTAAATAATTAGAATTTTGTCTATATGAATGTTGTTTTGTTTCCTTTCCGCTTAAATTAATCAAATACTTGTCGGTCTCATTAAATATATCTGTTGTCCATTAGATATGTAATTACACACACAATTAGAGGTTGGTCTCATTAAAGAAATGCAGGCAGGATTAATAAAATTAAAAACGCAGGTAAAAACATTGTCAAGGTATGATATCTATGAAGACGTAGTCAATCAAAGGAGTAAGGTGGTTGTCAGGAAAATAAAACCACTGTGATAATAAATACAAATGCTCGGACCTTAAAATTAAATGCCAAGACATTAAGAACGAAACTCCCAGGCATGGAAATGCTCGGTTTAACATTGAGAACACCCAGACACAAAAAACAATGTATGCCCAGGCACAAATTCGTTGGTTTATCAAAAATTGTGGTCAATAAAATGGGGCAAATAATTGTCTTAACACAATGGTATTCGCTGATGGATTGGTGATAAAATTGTTGTCTAGAAATTTGTTGTCAGTCAACAATTAAATGATACAGCAATTTAATGGGATCCTGGGTAAATCGTGGTTACATGAAAACACAGGTATAAAATGCAAATAAGAAACGCAGAGAAAAAGAATTAAAATGCAGTCAAGTAAATGTGTAGCTACATTGTGGAAAGAACGCTATCGAATTTATTTGATGTAACTCAGATAAACAATTCGTGGATGAACAAATGTCGAGTAAATTTTCCAACGAAAATAAATCATTTGCAGAGGAGAAATCATTGTTAATGATAACATAGTTTGTTGTCATGTAAATGTAAAAGAAAACGCAAGGTACAATAATGGAATTCGCTGGTAGTTCGTGGTTTAAAAAAAACATAGGCATTACAACTGATGGAGAATGCTTGGTAAATTCGTGGTTCATAAAAATGTCGATACAACAGTCAATGAAAATCGGTGTCCAAGTAAATGGTAAATTCTCCATCCAAAGTAATAATTCATAGAGGGAAACATTCATAGGCCAAATGCATTGAAAATGCAGAGTAATTTATGGATCTATTGTGCAAACAATAAACACAAATCATTGGGTGTAAGATGCCAAGAAGAGTGGGTTGAATGACGGGATAAATAAGGGTGAAAATGCAGAGATTAAAACGCAGAAGATAATAAGTGGTTCACTAAGAGAAAAGATAAACAATCGCGGAGGCAATTAATCGCAACAAGGCGCAAGACAACCATTAAATCAGGAACACTCAACAGGGTTAGACAGCTAGGAAAACTATCCTTCGCTCATCATCCATGAAAAAAAGCAGGGCATTAGGATCTATAGGTCTATTAACACCGAAGTGACGACCATCGATCCGACTCCTTGCCGATTTCTCAGGTGTGGACTGATGATCTAGGGATGAGGACGAAAGATAAAGCACAAACTCTTCAAATAATCAATAAAACAAACAAAACAGTCATAGCAATCAAGGATCAGTGGACAAGGAGATCAAATCAATGCAACAAGCGGAAATATATGATTATTTTAAGTTCTCAATTAAAAATGCTAAGTAAAACGCTTTTATTTACACAATAAAAGTACATAAATGAAAGCGCAAGATCAATACTAATCTACCATGCCAAAATAAAATCACGCGTACCATAGCCTAAGGTGACAACTTTGATTCGTTGTCCTATGTGCCCCGTCTAGCTCCCACTTGCCGACTGACATGACTTCACCGATACCTCCCAGTCAATGCTAGGGGTACTCTTCTTCCCCCTTATCCCCTCGAGCTGCAAATGGGCCACGCATTCTAAACCCAATAACAACTAGCAACTAGCTCGCCTCGAAAGGTAGAGCTACCACTCGTACCCGAGCTGGGTATCCCAACTCCCACAAGATAAGTCAGTCAAGTCAAAAAATCTACAGCGTAACGTTACAAATGAAGAAGAGATCCAGAATCCTCCTCCTCCCTCCTTTATATAGAGTTTCTAAGTGATTTCTTTCCGAAAATCTCATTTAATTTATTTTTCAATAATTTAATTCAAAAAAATCCTCCCCCATACACATGTCACTCATCCCCTTAGTTGCACCGTAAATTGATTTCATTAATTAATTGTTTACTCCTATTTTCATCACCCACCTAAAAGCATTCCTAGAATCGCTCCTAGGTGTCCCCAAATTCCCTTACACATTTTAATGACTTACGCCCTTACTAAATTCCTAGTTGAGTTCAATTTAGAAAATCCTTAAAGGCAAAATTCTTTACTAAATTAGTCATTCTATTTTTTCCTTATGTTTCCCTTTTTCATTATGTTTCCCCTTTTTCCCTTAGTTTCTCGATTCTTTTTAAGTTTCCCTCTTTTACCTTTTTATCTAAAACTCAAATTAGCAAGTGTAGAAAATTACCTTTTACCCCATTTCCCTTTTAATTAATAAATTTTAATTAGCATATGTAGAAAAACAATCAATTCCCTTTTAAAATTTTAATCCCTCAATATAATTTGATTTTAATAAATTAATCGAATTTCTTACCCCCTTTTCGTCATATGTTTAATTATTATTATTATTTTCACCACAAGTATCACTTAGACCTAGATTTTAATTTTCGAGGTTGGGCGACATTTTATTAGGGAAATTGTTTTTAAATCTTTCTTATCACATTATTCGTTCTAAGGCCATATAGGTTTATTCACTTATTATTTAAGAATGCGATGTGCCCTTCAGGACGCACCAAGTGCTCCAGGGGTGCCACTCGCCTCATTCTATTTCCCCTGCGTGACTTGCCCTTTAGGACGCACTACATGCTCTAAGGGTGTCACTCGCCTCTTTCCATTTTTCTTGTGCGACGTGCCCTTCAGGATGCACTACATGCTCCAAGGGTGTCACTCGCCTCTTGATTGACTTGGTAGACATCAAAAACCCCTGGAGTCAATACTCCGCCAAGTGAACTTGTAGGAGACTAAGGGACTCTAAAGAATAAGGCCCATGTCTTATTGTGCACCCCTTATAATCATCGTGAGCAACTGTCGTAGTCTACACTCACGGCATCGTGGGTCTTCTTGAACTAGGTAATCGTTAACCTACAGTTCGAGCCACGACAGGAGTGTTATTAGGTTGTGGCAAGGTTGTTGTCCACACCTCTCCCTCAACGTCTTTGGTAGTCGTGTGTGACCCCTCTACTCCACATGTGAGTCTAGTTGGAAAACTCCCGTCATCCTGCATCATCAACGAATCATGTCAGAAATAAAATCCATAATCATAACATCTAATCAGATGCACATATGTCATATATACAACAATCAAACCCCAATAGTCCACTCCCTGACTCGATCCAAAGTCCAAGGGTTTCATCGATGCCTCTGCATCCTCGTGGTCCAAAATCCTGCACACTTAGGAGAACCGAGAAAATAACATCTGTCTATGTCAATACAACAAAATAACATGTCATAATATCCATAATGCCTCATAATCATAATCAAATGCTCAATATTATAATAATTTGGATCACTTGCAAGCAAGTGTCCTCAAAGAATAAGTTCGCTCAATGCACACATAGCGAGATGTTACCAAAAATCAAATTTAAAGCATATACAGACATTCCTTATTTAAACCTTTCAACCCAACACAACTAAACCTTTCATCAAACATAGCCCAGCCAAAATCTGCTCCCTTTTCAAAGTGTAGTATTCTCATCTCAAGGATAAGAGTTGTCATCAAATTGTTCCCTGTGTGCCGTTAAATTATTATTATTATTTTTATTATTATAATGTCATTAGTTTTTGTACTTTTTTTCATTAAACTAGAGACCAAATTAGCGTATAAAATCCTCTCTGTCCAAGGATTTGACTGATAAAGTCTACCCAATTCTTAACCATTAAAATAAATAACAACTATATACACCAAACTCAACATATGCTTACTACATTTATTTAAACAATACATATACCATTAGTAAATAACAATAATATAATAAAGTTTCTGAAAATTGGTCCACTTGTACCAACATGACACAATCCTACCCTGAATCTTTAATTATTACAATATATTACACAACCCTAACCACATGGGTTGATATAGTTTATATGGTCGAGGGATTCAACAAAATTATCATTTAAAAGGATTTTTTTTGTTTGATTTTGTTCAAAATATGGTGAGCAATGGTTGGATTGAGTGACTATGTTTGTATAATTCCAGTGTCTCATGTTTTTTCAGCATACTGAATCTATTTATACATTCAAAAATGCAGTTTAAACAATAGAAAATTGCAATTTGTCCAGATCTATATAACCAAATTCGAACCAAAAAACTCAAAAGATAGAACGTTAAGCAAAAGTCATAATTGAACATGTGACTATGAAAGTTAATTCCAAGACTTAACTTATGATAAATGTTGTAAAATATCTCACAGTTGCTATTTATTAGTTTTTCCTATTTATATTTTTTATCACTCTTTTTTATTGTAGACAGATCACTTGTAGTAAGATCAGTTGTAGTTATTGTATAAGTTGTGTCAAATCATTTTTACTTTAGTAAGTGGCCAAAGAGTGATCATTTATATTCTTTATCACTCTTTATGATTGTAGAGAGGTCACTTGTACTAAGACTTGTAGTAAGATCAGTTGTAGTTATTGTATAAGTTGTGTCAAATCATTTTTATTTTAATAAGTGGTCAAACAATGATTATTTATATTCTTTATCACTCTCTCTGAGTGTAGATAGATCACTTGTACTAAGACTTGTAGTAAGACCAGTTGTAGTTATTGTATAAGTTGTGTCAAATCATTTTTATTTTAATAAGTGGTCAAACAATGATTATTTATAGTCTTTATCACTCTCTCTGATTGTAGATAGATCACTTGTACTAAGACTTGTAGTAAGACCAGTTGTAGTTATTGTATAAGTTCTGTCAAATCATTTTTACTTTAATAAGTGGCCAAACAGTGACCATTTATATTCTTTATCACTCTTTTTCATTGTAGACAGATCACTTGTACTAAGACTTGTAGTAAGACCAGATTGTGCTTATTGTATAAGTTGTGTCAAATCATTTTTACTTTAATAAGTGGCCAAACAGTGATTATTTATATTCTTTATCACTCTTTTTTATTGTAGACACATCACTTGTACTAAGACTTGTAGTAAGACCAGATTGTACTTATTGTATAAGTTGTGTCAAATCATTTTTACTTTAATAACTGGCCAAACAATGATTATTTATATTCTTTATCACTCTTTATGTAGACACATCACTTGTACTAATACTTGTAGTAAGACCAGTTGTACTTATTGTATAAGTTATGTCAAATCATTTTTACTTTAATAAGTGGCCAAAGAGTGATCATTTATATTATTTATCTCTTTTTTATTGTAGACAGATCACTTGTACTAAGACTTGTAGTAAGCCCAATTGTAGTTATTGTATAAGTTCTGTCACATCATTTTTACTTTAATAAGTGGTCAAACAATGATCATTTATATTCTTTATCACTCATTCTGATTGTAGACAGATCACTTTTACTAAGACTTGTAGTAAGACCAGATTGTACTTATTGTATAAGTTGTGTCAAATCATTTTTACTTTAATAAGTGACCAAACAATGATCGTTTATATTCTTTATCACTCTTTATGATTGTAGACAGATCACTTGTACTAAGACTTGTAATAAGATCAGTTGTAGTTAGTGTATAAGTTGTGTCAAATCATTTTTACTTTGATAAGTGGCCAAACAATGATCATTTATATTCTTTATCACTCTTTCTGATTGTAGAGAGATCACTTGTACTAAGACTTGTAGTAAGACCAATTGTAGTTATTGTATAAGTTGTGTCAAATCATTTTTACTTTAATTAGTGGCCAAATAGTGATCAAATTTGAAAGGTTCCTCTTCATTTCAAGTTGAAGGTTATATTTTCATTCAACTCTTCCACTTGAAAAGTTGTAAAAATAATTGCACTTCAATTGACCAGAATAAAATAAGTATACATTTCAAAATAAAAATTATTATAAATTAAAAGTTTTCTTTTTAATTTTTTAGGATTCTAAAAGTTAACAAACCACCAAATAGATAAGTTGTAATTTCAATAAAAATTAATAATAATCATACTTTGTAATTTTAAATGTGAGCATCTTGTGGGCTATTGTATATTATAAATAAAAAATAAAAATCATAAACACCAAGCCATATTTCTTTTCTTTGCAGGACTTCCAAATATTTTAAATGAAAACGTAAAACTTTAGACACAATGTTGGAATCAAATATTTTTATGAACACCCATATAAGAGAGATGATTTGTTCTATGTATTCATATCATAAGTGAGCATTACAACTTAGATTCATATCTTGAGAATATCACATTCTTGCCTCACAATGAGATTCATGTTTGTTGTATATCTCATTAAGAAAGAATAAATTGTCCTAGAACTTGAGGCCTTTGTAGAAAGGGGATAATTCTATCAAAACACTATAAAATCCATGAAGAGAGTCTACTTTCTTTATCGGGCTCTAGGATCACGCAAATATGGCATGATTTCACCTACTACTTATTATGTATGCTAAGATGTCTATAATTTGGAGATTCCTAAGGTCGATACAAACACAAAGCTAAAGGAAATTTTGCAACAAGACCACCAAGTATGTGGTTCTTATTGAGGACATTGATTGCTCACTCTACGTCTTGAACCATGCAAAAAAATTGTGACAAAGTGGATGTTAATGCATAATCCCTATGGGATAGATCTAAGGATAACATGGATTATGTTACATTCTCTATATTTTACTTAAGAATCCCACCAAAGCATTAAAAAATGTTGCTATAAGCATAAGGTTGTAAATGATACATCTCATTGTTTTTGGGATTGCGACTAGGCAAAGGGAAGAGATCTAAGGAACATTCTCAAATATTTGACACTTAAAGTATCGTCATGGTGATGTCAATGTTTCTAGAAACAATGAGTGTTATAGATAAAGATACATAAAATTGGGGAAAGTGGAATGATCATAGGAGTAAGGAATTAATGATGTAGAAAATTGAATGAATAGAATCACAATTCTCATGGTTGTAATTCCAATTTTAGGTTTCATGATGTTATCAAGGTCTATTTTGCATAGGCTCATTTATAAACTTAATCTAGAACATACAAGATATCGCTATCTTAATGGAGCTTTTTTTTTATCCCAAGCAAAATCATTAACATAATTTTGTGTGAAACAAAAAAAAATATGTACTCTCTTTATAATGAGCTTGAAAAAACCTATACAAGATCAATGAATTGTTGAGAGATTTACATTCAAGTATTAATTATGTGTTTTTTTTCTCTAAGTATCTATTACAATAATAGTGATCTCGTGAACTATATACTAAGTGGTCGAGAGGCCACTGAATGTTCTCGAATAATAATAAAATATTATACACCAATGTTATAGCCATGCTACATTTGTCAACATGTTAGATCTATGATTTTAGAGAGATGGACTATGTGAACATAAAGAAAGAGAGATGAACTCATTTCCTTGGGTTCAATCAATGTTTATTGTATTCTCTTCAAAATTGTCATTGAACCACACATTTGTAGTGAATCTTGCTAATAATTTTTCAATGCCATTGCAGTTTACACACATAACCCATGACTAATTGTTTTGTTTTTTTGGCAAAGCCAAGAGAGGAGGCAAATATAACAAAGGAAATGACATTATGATGAGTATATCTAAACACGTTAAGTATGGACATTAAATGTCATTCCAATCATCATATCGACAAGGATAAAAAATGCACATAACACATGAATTCAAGTGGGGATTCAAAATGACAAGGTGCCAAGGATTCTCTTGAAAGCTTATATTAAGTGACACTCAAGATGTTGGATCTACCAATACAGTGATAGGATTATATAGGCATGAGATTTGTAATGGATTTTGTGTTGTGGAAGGGCATGCCATATCAAATAATAAATGAGAGCCAACAAGTATAGAGACGATTTTATTCTTTAGATGTCAAATGCAAGTAATAGGTGTTGAATCATGAATCTTTCTCATAGTTTGCATCCATCCTCATATTATATGAAAGGTAATGCTCAAAAAGCATCCACGAGTTGGAAATGAGACTGATGGTTTTTTGAAAATGAGGCCCTTATTTTGAAATTTTATAATATATGTTGCCCTTCATAAATGACAAGCGATTTCAAAATTTTACATTTTTTAAGGGTGTTTTTTGAATTACCCTTACGAATTTGAAGGGATGGGAAGGGTTCAATTTTGATCGTTGGTGGTCAACATCTTAAATCATTTTTTAAGAAATGAGGATAGATATATTTGCTCATTTAAAAATATATAT
>SNQJ01S0260635.1:0-12257 GCA_010110895.2 Picea sitchensis
CCCATAATTTTCTCAAAAAATATAAAGGAACTTCCTTGTTATTGCAGGGATGTTTATTAAAGAAAATGAACCACTTATTCATCTAGTTTTTAAGAATTTATGAGTGGATGATCGGGTCAATAAAAATTCATTTCTCAATTATAGGTGGTTGTTGTCCATATTGAGGATCAATAAAAGGAGACATCAACTCTCTAACTTGGTTTCTATCCAGTCCATTCTTATAAAACTCGAACATTCTAGACCTGTGTTCAAACATAATAGTTAATTTACCTTCAGAACTTGAAATGGACAATACAATGTCATCCAATGAAGTGGCTAAGGAAAATTTTCTAGGTTATCTTGTGCCCCTTAATTCATGGACAAGAGACCTCAATGTGGCCAACCCTATATCAATCTATATGTTTATGTTTGGTGGTTGTGGTGGGTTGGGATTTTCTAGGCCTTGGTCTACTTGTGTACATTTTTCATTTTCTTTGGGTTCCATATTAATAATATATGCTACAATTTAAAAAGGTGTGATATATAAATTAGGTCACTTTTTTTTATTAAAATAGAAAATTACAATAAACATGCAAATACATATTTTAATAAATTAAAAAAGTTGAGTGAGACATACAACATAATGATGTTCTCCTACTAGACATAAAATGAAGATTATTAGTGAAATTCATGAACAATAAAATATAATATATGGATGATCTAGGTGGATATCGGTGGCCACCCACCTTTTCCAACTCGCTAAAAATAGTTTTCTGGCAATTTTGGCAATTTACTATTTTTAGTTGTTTTTAACTTCTGGGACCATTTTGAGGGCCTAAGTGAAGGTTTTTCAAGATACAGATTCTCAATGGTAGTCAAAGGCTCTAATTGATCCCCCAAAATGAATCTCCTCAATGATACCTTTCCAAAAATCTATCGTGCACCCCAAACAGAGATCGTATGCAAAAGTTACGCCCCAGGGAAGTTGATACACCAAGCTACCCAAAACGGGGTCCACAAAACTATTGGTTTTTCATCTTCCGGGGTTAAGGTTTTGGATTTTCGTTATGATAAAATTCCTTTGGAGTATCATTTTAAAATCATCTTCTTGCAAATGTGAGTAGCCATCACATCTCTTCTCAAAGATAAGATACCACCATTCTAGCGAGTCTTTCACTCTGTATTTTTACAGTCTTTGTACATTTTTGCTCATTAATAGAAAATTGTGTATTACTGTATATTTGTGTTTATGGATGCATCTATGATACATTTTTTGATATATTATTGGATATCCGCGATATCTTTGTACATTTATTTATTATATCACCGCTCTCATTTCATGCCGAAAATAATCTGGATCAGTGGTATCAGAGCAGGCTACTCTTGATCATTTTTTCAGTGCATGTCCCCGACAAGGTACAAGTATAGAAATTTGGGTTTCGATCTTGTCTCTCTTGAACAAAACCTCTCTCACATGCCCAAGAAACTTTCCATGATGGAAGAAAAGAAAAATGATAGAGCAGATGATTCTATTAATCTATTTCTTGAGCAAGCTCTCACACGACAGAGGGACGAAATGATGGATACTCTTTCCCACATTCTTCAACGCCTACTAATTACAATAGGCTCTTATTATTCAAGCAACCACTTTGGAGGAACCTCTCCTTTCAAGGTACAAGTTAATTTTTATATTCCCATATTTGAAGGACAAAGATATACAGATGTCTTAGAAAAATGGTTAAATCTGCTAGAAGGTTATTTCAGTGATCAAAATTTCTCCGACACGAAAAATATCACCTTCGCACTTATTAAAGCTCTGCCCCATGTCAAACATTGGTGGGAAAATTACTGGAAGAAAAGTTCCACAGAGGAGTCTATAATATATGGGGTCGATCCCACTTGGGATTTTTTTGTGGATGCAGTAAAGGAACAATATTACCCTATTGGAAACTATGAGGAATAATACATGAGATGGAACACACTATGGAAAGAGAGAGGACAAAAAATTCTAGAGTTTAACAATACCTTCCATACCTTGCGCACCAAGATGGGTATCAAAGACTCCGAATGAAATTTGGTTCTAAAATACCATGGGTCTCTACACAGATACATAGAAAATGAAATGGATTTTCTGGACATCTCATCACTCGGTGTTGCTTATTGATATGTTGTTAAAATCGAGAAGAAATTTAAGCACCAAAACAAACGGGAATTCAGGTTGGAAAATCTGCAATAACCAAAGTATGATAAATACATCCCTAACAAAAAGTCTCATGAAAACTAGTCCAAGCCATAGGAAAAGAAGGGTAATGGAAAGACAAAGAAGGGCACTGGAAAATGGTGTGATTTCCACAAATTTCATTGGCACAACACTGATGAATGTTTCTCAAATAAATCATTGGTGGCCAAGATCAAAGACAAGGATCCAAACCCTGATTCAGAGTCTGATTTAGAAGATATTGGTAGAATACAGATAATCGACGCAGACCCCATTGTTGTTTTCGTGACTGCAACAATTCAACTAGAAGAACCAACAGATCCTTAAGAGGGGGAGCACATTTTTCATTCACATATGTGGGTGAAGGGCACCCTGCTATATTTTATTGTTGATAGCAGAAGATAGAAGAACCTCATCTCAGTAGAGGTCGTAAAAAAATTGGGATTATCGAAACCACCATACCCACATCCATACAACATTGGGTGGCTTCGCTAGGGAAGAGATCTTCGTGTCAGCCACAGTGTCGATTTTCATACATCATCCAACCCTTCAAGGAAGAGGTATTATGTGATTTTTTCCCACTGGATTTCTATGATGTTCTGTTGGGCCAACCACATATGTGGAAGCGCCATGCTAGTTATGAGTCTCGACCCCATAGTGTCATTGTTACTCTGGGTGGTCATTTCTACAGGATACGAGAGGTAATTCTTAATATTTTCCTACCTAAACAGTGCCCCAAGGTAGTATCTCATACTACAGAATTAAGCTTCTTCACAATCTGTTCAAAGCGTGAACAGAAGAACACCACTACAGCCTCAATCCAAGCACCTTCTATCCAAAAGAAGCAGGTCGAAAAGATTGCAACAAAGTGTAAATATTCCTTCTACAGACGGACATCTCATATATCCAAACTGGTTAAAAATTTCCAACCCTTCCAGCCACAGGTTCGTGACAACCTTCAAAAATCTAAGCAGCACAACTTCTCCAACAAGGCAAGCATCTCATCAAGATGTAGAATCAACAAATTCTTCTCCCTCTTCACTGGACACTCAACGTAATGGATAACATTTATTCCTAAGGAGGGATGATTTATCTAGGTGTATATTGGTGGCCACCCACCTTTTCCATCTCGTTCAAAACATTTTTTTGACAATTTTGACAATTTACTATTTTTAGCAGTTTTTATCTTTCAGGGTAATTTTGAAGGCCTAAATGAAATTTTTTTGGGATCAATCTTCTCAATTATAGCCAAAGTCTTTGATTAATCTCCCAAAATTAATCTCCTCGATGATACCTTTCCAACGAGCTATCGTGTGCCCCAAACGAAGGTCATATATCAAAGTTACGCCCCTGGGAAGTTGATATGCCAAGCTACCTAAAACGAGGTCCACAAAACTATTGTTTTTTCATCTTCCGAGGTTAGGGTTTTGGATTTTCTTTATGATAAAAAGGCCTTTGGAGCCTCCTTGTAAAATCATGTTCTTTCAAATGCAAGTAGCCATCACATCTCTTCTCAGAGATAAGCTACTACCATTCTAGCGAGTCTTTCACTCTGTATTTTTACAGTCTTTGTACATTTTCGCTCATTAATAGAAAATTGTGTATTACTATATATTTGTGTTTATGGTTTCATCTCTGATACATTTTTGTTATATTATTGTATATCCATGATATCTCTGTACATTTCTTTATTATATCTCTGCTCTCATTTCGTGCCAAAAATAATCCAGATCAATGGAAGTGCACTTATGACAAAGGTATTACATACAAAAATTTCATTTGAGGAAAATAGAGGAAATAAAGATTATAAACAACCCATGAATGTAGAATATGATGCAATGATGAATAACCAAACATGAGAACTTGTGTCGTGTCCATGAATGTAGAATAAGATGCAATGATGAAGAACGAAACATGGGAACTTGTGTCGTGTCCTAAGTGAATAAATGTTGTAGGTTCTAAATGGGTTTATAACACAAAATTTAAATGAAATAGGGGATAAAACTGCCCAACAAGAGTTTTTTAAGCTACCAAGTATGTTGGGCATGTTTGAGGTTGATATTAAGGGAGGAATAGATGCAAAATTCCCCCCTCCACTTCTCTTTTTCTTGTAAATTATCTATATTTATTTTTAGAGGGAAATGTTAGGCAATGAAAGAGGTGACTCTATGAATTTTCTATATAAGATTAGAAGTTTTTGTACTTTAGATTCTCTTAGAAAATATGAAATCAATTGAATAAAACTAAAAAATAACTAGAGTGGGAGGAAAATTCGAGCATACTTGGCTTGCGTTGGACAGGATGGCAAGATATCTTGAGTATTTTATTTCTTCTCTCTTCATCTATAGCTAAATTAAAAGAAAACAAAAAGAACAGTTTGTGCAAATGGGAACAAATCACGCCCGTGGTCCTTTAAAAAATGGGACAATAGGAACGTGTGAGCATTCTTAAGAATGCACATGTGTTCCTAAGAAAGCGCATGCATTCCTAAGAATGTGCACACATTCCTGTCAACGTGCCTATGTGGCACACTGAGTGGAGGTTTGGTAATTTCCAAGCCTCTAACATCAGGAATGTGTACATGTTCCTAGGAATGTGCACGCATGCTTGTTGACCCCCTTGCCACTTTTTCATCTGCCAACTTTATGCACACACCCATTTGTTATGACTAATATTTTTTAAATGACATGTTAACTCCATATTAAGCATTGAAGGAATTACACATCTCCCTCATATGGAGAAGTATTAAGCACTTATGGGGAGGGAAATAATTGTTTTTCTTTCAATTACTCTCTCTCTCTATATATGAACTTGTTATAAAATTATTTTACTTAAAGGTGGATGTTGATATAAAATTATTTTACTTAAGGTGGATATTAAAATATTTTTTAAATACCACTTGTCAACCCCATGCTGAGCATAAAAGGAATTACACATCTCCTTCATAGGTCATTGTAGAAAGAAATTGAAAGTAAAAAATAAATCATTGTTCTAAAAGATAATTTCTACAACAAAGTATGAAGGAGTTTCATAATCCCTTTTGTTCTCAACACGGGGTTCACATGTGGTGTTTAAAAAAATATTTTAATATAATTTTATATCAACTTTATATACAGAGAGAAATCCAAAGTAAAAAAATTATTATTCCATGCATAAGTTCTTTCTACTTCTTCATATGAGGAAGATGTGTAATTATTTCAAGCCTTAATATGGAATTAACACATGTCATTTAAAAAAATATTAGTAACAAGCAAAATATTTCAATATCAGCTATATATATATAATTCAATTCTTATGGTCAAAACATTTAGATGGTGGGTTGAGTATGAGGGAGATGTGGAATTCCTTTTGTGCTCAACATGGAGTTGACACATGAATATATATATATATATATATATATATATATATATATCTTAAGAACCAACGTAGATCCATCTTAATTCTGGATTTTTCATGCATCAAGAGGCATCAAATCCTTTGAGATGCAAATGTTTCCTCAAGTTTTTGTACTCTAAACAATGTTTGCATCTCACTTTTGGTACAAATCAGTTGGGGAAGACATGTAAATGTTAAAACCGATGATGATTGTTTTAGTAGATATCAATTTTGGGAGCCAAGTAAACCTTGAGGTAATTTATTATATTTTATTTTTCTAATTCAATTAGCTAAGAATATTTTGCAGGCCCAAAGCCTCAATATTTTATAGCAATGGAAAAAAATATAATAGCATATATATATTAGACCTTATCAAATGCAATGGACTATTAGTCATTGCATTACTCTATGTGCAAGTAAAACTTTTCAAAGAAATTTCTAGAATAATCATAAATATTTGAAGGTGGTCATGATGTTAATCGCCATGCAACATGATTCTTCGCTAGAATATATGAGAATAAAAATATGGTTAGTGTGTGAAAGGATGTTGATATTTGAAATTTGAAATAGAACAATACAACCCAACCTTTTCACAAACATCACATTTACAAATAAAAATATGAAACAACCATTGAGGAATGCCACAATCTAACCTAAACCTAGTCTACCCCATAGAACCATGGTCTACCCTTGAGAAACATCACACTCTAACATAACCATTAAGGAATGAAGTATTTTGCAGTAAGTCAATGATCATGAATGTCACAATGCACATAATAATTAAGGAGCATCTTTATCCAATGTATCCCATCATGGTGTGACATAAAGGAGAAACACTACAATTCAACATAAGTCCACTGATGCAATGTGACACAATCATTGAGGTTTGTAGTAATTCATAAGTCAACTAAGATGAACATATTTATTGTGACATAACCATAGCCAATCATAGGTACCCATGTTAAAAATTAGTCAACATGGTCATCCATAGTCAACCATGCACATTTGTGTTCTACCAAAGTCAATCATATTCGACCAAACTCAACCATGGTCTACAATAGGAAAACATAGTTGACCATGGTCCACCATAGTAAAACAAAGTCAACCATATTCAACCATGGATAGATAAAGAAAAATATGGTTAATAGAAGTTAACCATGATAAGCATTGCAGTATGAAATAGCCATTGAGAATGCCACAATCTAACCTAACCCTTCAGGAACATTGCATTGCGACATAACCATTGCGGAATATAGCAATTTGGTGTAAATCAAGAAATAAGAATATCACAATGATATATAACCATTGAGGAACATCAATATCCAACCCTTTCATGAATGTCACAATGTAATATATCACTTTAAAAACATTGCAATTTTGCATAAGTCAACTATGATGAACATTGCAATGTGACAAAACCTTTAAGGAACATAAAATATGTGACATAACCCTTGGGTGAATGTCACATGCGACATAACCATTTAGGATCATAACAATTCCATATAATCCAACTAAGATGAATATCACATTGCATCATGACCATTTATATACATCACACTAAAACATAACCCTTAAGGAATGTTGTAAGGTGACATAGCCCTTGATGAACATTGCAATGTGAAATAACTATTGAAGAACATTGCAATTTGACATAAGTCAATGTAACATAATCATTGGGGAACATCATAATCCAACATAACCCTTGAGGAATGTCGCAATGTGACATAACCATTGGGGAACATCACAATCCAACATAACCCTTGAGGAATGTCGCAATGTGACATAACCCTTGTTGGACATCACAATATCATAGTTGTGCATTATCATAATTGGAAATAATCATTATGTTGCAATGTGGCATACTTTTTTTCCATCATATCCCTTCATGAACATTGAAATGAAACATAACACTTGGGGAACACTACAATTTGACATAAGTCCACCAACATAATGCGACAAAACCATTGACACATGTAGTAATTGTACATAAGTAAACTAAGGTGAGCATAATTATTGTGACATAACCATAGTCAACCATGGGTACCCGTGGTAGAAATAGTCAGCGAAAATCAACCATGCATAACTATAGTCTACCATAGTAAAACATAACTGATCATGGTCCGCCATAGTAAACCAAAGTCAACCATGGCCAACTAAAAACAACCATAATTAAGATAAATTAACCATTATAAACATCAAAATACAAAATAACCATTAAGGAACATAACAATTTGACATAGTAAACCAAGAAGAATGTCACAATGATACATAACTATTGAGGAATATTGCAATCCAAAATATCCTTTCATGAACATCACAATGCGATAAAACCCTTCAAAAACACTACAATTCAACACAAGTTCACTAAGATGAATGTCACAATGTGACAAAACCATTAATGAATATCACAAATATGACATAACCCTTAAGGAATGTCACACCATGAAATAATTATTGATTATCATAGAAATTCTATATAAGATGACAATATGAATATCACATTGCATCATGACCATTCATGAATATCACATTGAAACATATGTTGGATTACTAAGAGGGGGGGTGAACCTTATTATCAGTTTACCAATATCATTAAACAAGTGAATAATAAATAAACCATGAACAATGAGAAATCATACACATACACAATACAATAGTATTTTTACATGGAAACCCAATGTGGGAGAAAACCACATAATTTTTTTTCTTATTTGTCTTTAAAAAGTACATTCATTGGAAGCACCAACTTCCTTTGTTTTCCAACTCCAACTGGAAGAAGGCTCCAACCCCATAGATTCTCAGAATACAACCTGAGGGAAGGTCCAAATCTTGAATTCTCTAGCTCCAACCAAAATGAGGCTACAACCCCCTATGTTCTCCACACAATCGAAAGGTGGCTACAATCACCTATCATTGCCTCGTCCAACTGCCCTAAAGTATAAGTTCCAAATGTAGATGACCTGCCACTGTCATTGAATCAAACAACTTGTAGTTGTCACTGTCACATCTTGCTACTGTCAATCCTGTCACAACCTGTACCAATATTCTTCAAAAACTTTCATGCAGATCCGTGACCAATATATTCTACAATACACGGATGTCCGGGCATTTCTGTACTACAACTCCTGGATGTCCACACCTTTGTTTACTGCAACTCGTGGACTAGCACAATACTCTATTAGTATCACCAATGTTGTCTCTATCACTCTATCTATGTCACTGTCTCAGTCCTGGTCACTATATGAACTCTCTGTATCTACTCACAAACTAGCTGATATGATAGAAAAAAATACTCATCCAATATCCAAGTAGATCTAACACAACCATGTACTAGGTTCATACATATTTCTCACTGATCTTGTGTGATATAATAAAACCTTACATTAACCATACATCAAACCCTCACTTTTATGCAATCACAACCTGTACTGATAACAATATGTCTCAACCATACTCCACATAACATAAGATATGTCTTAACAATATGTCCAATGAAGTGTCCCAACAACAAACAACCAATACAATAGCATTGTATCTATGTATATATGTTTTATACAAAATATATCGTACAACCAAAAGTCCCTTAAGGGAAAAAAATCAATCTCCCATGACCATACCCCAAGGATACACCAAAGACCTACTTAAGACAAGCATATAACATACCTTTTGTTACTGTAGATAGCTATATTGTACCTTCTCATAGTTAAACCTTCTTGTAGCCTCTTCTCAACTCTACAACTTGTCACTGATGATAGATATGATATTTCTTTTCTTCAGCTTTGGAAACAAATCTGCGCTCTATCTTCGGTAAGATCGTGGGTATCTGTACTTTATCCCACTATTTCCTGAGGATGTACACATCCTTCTAGTACTGCAACCTACAGATGTCTTCAGTAAAACCCTAGTTCAATACACAGAGTATCGACCCTTCAACTCCTACAACTTCTATTGTCACTTCTTTAAAATCACTGCTTTATATTTTTCAATGATACCTTCCCATAACATTTTACAAAACAAATATTCAATGTACTCAATAGGTGCTAATGGGAGACCCTTTCTCTCTTATTTATACTTTCCAAGTAGCTTCCTTTAGGTGTTATCTTCTAACTATTTTACCAAATTTCCTTCTTTTAGGGCTAACCCAATTTTATCTACTTTACCCACTTGCAACCACTTTACCATAAATATAAAACTCACAACTTCTTGTTGAAACTAATTTATTTTTAATTATTTTCTTATTGCAACAAGTTTACCCATGATTAACTCCTAGTAACAACCACTTTGACTAGTAAACTTCTTCTAGGAGCTTCTAGAATAATTGACTTCTTTGACCTTCTAGGGGCTTCTAGATAACTCATGAGGATTCTCTAACTTCATTAAGCCATATCTCCTCAACCATGAGGAAATAAGTGTTGTACCACATATCACCGAAAACGACACGACATGTACTACCCATCTATGATAGTCTTTCCTACAAATTCATTGATATTCATTACATTATTCCTCATACAAACATGGGATCCTTAATTAGACCTCTATGGCTAACATAATTTGATACTAGGCTTGCTTCAAGGGTTGACATCAATGGATACCAACACAATTAATCAACAACATATCCCTTAAAGAATGTTGGAAGGTGAAATAACTCTTGGTGAACATTGCAACATGACGTAACTGATGAGAAAAGTTTCAATTCAATATAAGTCAAAGAAGATGTATGTCTCAATGTTACATAATCATTGGGGAACATCAAAATCCAATATAACCCTTTATGAATGCCACAATATGAAATAACCCTTGATGGATATTGAAAAATGACATAATCATTGAGGAACATAGCAAGTTAGCATAAGTCAACCAAAATAAAAATCAAAAAGAAAAATTACCATAGTAAACCATTGTAAAAAATAATCAACATGGTCAACCATAGTTAATGAAAGTCAATCACAATGAACCATTGTTATAGCATCATTTTCCACCTCATATGCATTGATTCCCTATTGGCTTGATTCATATACCCTTTCCCTAGTTGCAGACCCATTATTCCTTCATTCATTCTCATAAATCACTTAAAAACCTCATTTTTGATATGTATGTGCCTTATCAACTATGCAACACACACACATATGAAGGTTTCCCTTTTATCAACCAATGTACACATTTATTTGGCTCAAAAAAATATAATTTTGCTAATTTTGGGGAAGGGTTTATGGGTTCCTCTAGTTCCCAACCCCCTATTTCCCGTGGATAATTAATATAACCACCTGATTGGAGTATTAAAAGGAGCCAAGGGGTAGAGGATACATCATCATTCCATTTTTCATTATTATGATGGCCATATATTTCGTTGTTTTCAAGCCCCTTATCCTGTTCCGATGATTTATCCCCTCAGATATGGAAACCACTGTTTCCAAACATCCTTGCTCCTTTTATCTTTTCACAAAGAGTTCATTCCTCTTTCTTGGACTTGTTTGATAATAGGAATTGGAGGTAGTGTTTATCATCATTGGCTTGTGTGGAGGGACTTGGAGTCTGGTTCTTGAGCAGTGATGCATCGGTTATAGGTGGTAACTACCCTTGATTCTATTTTTTATTAATAAAAGAACTCTCTTTCCCATACCATTTCATGTTTTAGTTTATGATTATTTCATTTTGGCCAATTTATTAGCTAAAACACTAATGGATTTATTTTCAATTATCTTATGTGAGAATTAGTTATCATATAACTACCCCTTTGTAGTTGTATTCTTCATTGTCTGCGGGTGTTTGAAGGAATTGTTGGAGAGGAAAGCTAGAGTGAAAGGTTTCAAGCGAGATATCATCATCGAATATTTGGAACCAAATATGTATCCCACCTTTTGACTAAACTTTAGTTAGTTAGTTATAATATTAATTGATTGTTCTTGTGGGATTGAGTGTAGTATTTTGGTCCATGCTTTGTTGTGGTTGTAACCCAAAACCATAGGAGAACTTTCTCTATCGACAACCATGACTAAAGAAATATAACCATGGTTAACAAATTTCAACGATGATAAACATAATATTATGAAATAACCATAGTGGAATGTCACAGTATAACCTAACCCTTTAGGAACATCACATTATGACATAACCATTAAAGAACATAGTAATTTGACATAAGTCAACCAAGATTAATGACATAGTGCTACCTAACCATTGAGGAACATCATAATTCAATATATCCTTTCATGAAAATCACAATGCGACATAACCCTTCAAAAATATAGCAATGAGACATAATTCAACCATCAAAAAACATAACAATGTGACCTAACCCTTCAAAAACACATCAATTCCACATAAGTCAAACATCACAATGTGACATTACTATAGTAAACCTTGAAAAATGTAGCAATTCAACATAACTCAACCATGATGAACATTGCAATGTGACATTACCATTAAGTAACATCATAAATGTGAAAAAACCCTTGATGAATGTTACAATGCGAAAAATTCATTCGAGAACATCACAATCAAACATAACCCTTGAGAAAACGTCATAATGACACATAACCCTTGATGGAAATCTAAATGCAACACAACCATTGAGAAACATGGTAATTAAACATAAGTCAACCATGATGAACATTGCAATGTGACATTACCATCGCAAACCATGGTTAAACATAATGAACATGGTCAACCATACTCAACCATGGCT
>SNQJ01S0260636.1:0-12257 GCA_010110895.2 Picea sitchensis
TTGATGGTGCACTTACCAAAAGAAACTATGAAATAAAAAGAAAACACAAACCGGTATATACAGTGGAAATTTTTTTGGTAACCAGTTATTGCATATAATGTTTTAAATAACACCTGTTGACAGGGGCGTTGAATATTTTACCGTCCATATTTTCTAATAGAAATAAATTATTTCCTTCAGGAGCTGCGACTCTAAAAGGTCCATACCAAATATGATCAAATTTACCGTGTTTCATTGAGTCTTCCTTCCTAGCATCCCATCTCAAAACCAAATCGCCTGGGAGAAACTTTCTGCCTCTTTCCTTACGGTCGAATAACGTTTTTATATCGTCTTTTTATTTCTGCAACCTTTCGTCTATTTCAACTATGTGTTGTTGCACTTCAATTAGCTAATTTATCCTTCTGGTAACATGATTCAGTTCTTCTTTCTCATCTTGCCATAATTTCATCACGGGGAGCACTAGATTTATCGATAATACCACGTCAATCTTGTACACCATTTGGAAAGGCGAGGTGTCGATAGATTTCTTCATGCCTATCCGATTTGCCCATAAGGCATATTTCAGATGCACATGCCAAGATTTTTTATTATCGTCCAACACTTTCTTAAGTACATTTATCAAACTCTTGTTTGAAGACTCGGCTAATCCATTTCCTTGGGGATAATAAGTCGTGGAATGACCGAGTACAATATTATATTTCTGGAAAAAAATGATCATAGCCATAGATTTGAAATCCTGGGCGTTATCTGTGACCATTTTTGGGGGGGCAGCCGAATCTAGACAAAATGTTGTCTTCCAGGAAGTCTATTACCACTGAATCTGTTGCCCTTCTAGTTGGAATAGCCTCCACCCATTTAGTGAAGTAATCTATGGCAGTCAGGATCCATTTGCATTGAGTGCTAGAATGGGGGTTAATTTCAACTATAAAATATAGCCCCCATTGCTGAAATGGAGCCTTCGTTTTGACCGAAACCAGTGGTAGCGTTGGGAGTTTATGATTGCCTGCGAACAATTGGCATGGGTTACAGGCTCTGACTTTGGCATTTATGTATGAGAAAAGTTTTGGCCAATAATACCCTACCCTTAGGATCTTATAAGTTGTTTCTCTCCAAGCATGATTTCCCCCATAGACACCCTCGTGAAATTCGCTTATGACCTTCTCTGTTTCCGATTCAACTAAACAGACCAACAGGTAACCTAGTGGGTCCTTCCAATACAATTGATTTTCAGATATACAGTATTTGACCGCATGTAATTTCAGTGTTCTGGATTTGGATGGGGATAAATCACTCGGGAATTTCAATGTCATGAGGTACGACACTATTTTTTTTACCAGTTTGATTAGACAAACTTCTCTTCAATTATGGTCGCGCTTGTTGGCTCACCAAACTCATTCGTGTCCACACCTTATTCATATCCTTGTAGGCCATTTATACTAAGAGCCCTGAAATTTGATTCTGCTAAGAGTTTGGCCAAACCTTGTCCTTTTACCAATTTCATTGGTTTTATCTCCAGGTCGAATTCTTGAATTTTGGCAAGCCAACGTCCCCTTCTTCCATCACTGTCAGATTGAACCAAAATATCCTTTACAGAACTGGTAGGTACATATGTGATTATCTTGGAATGCAACACATAGGTTCTGAATGCTTTTAACGCCTTCACCATAGCATACACTTGCTTTTCCATTATATCGTATTTAAGTTCTGAGACTCTTGCTAAAAAAGGCCATCGGCTATTCGAAACACTCTTCGTTTTTTTGGAGTAGTACCGCGATGATGGTGTGTTCAAAGGCGAACAAAAAAATAATAAAATCTTTTTGATAATCGGGGCTTGCCAATATAGGTGCCTCACTTATGACCCTCTTGATGTGTGCAAATGTTGCTTTAGCTTCTGCCATCCATTTCACTTCGTTGTTTTCTTTAGCATATCTGTGATCAATTTCACGATTTCAACAAAGTTCAGAATAAATCTCCTCAAAAAATTTATTTTTCTTAAAAATGATTGAATTTCTTTTACATTCCTAGGAATATTTATAGTATCTATAGCCTCAACTCTTTTAGGATCGACTTTAATACCGTCTCGAAACACAATATGGCCCAAGAGTTTACCTTCTTGCATGGAAAAGTGGGTTTTTTTGGGATTCAAAGACAAACCAAACTTATGGCATTTCTCAAACGTCTGCTTGAGATGTATCAGATGATCTTCATCGGATTTAGAAAAAACAGTTAGATCATCAAGATAAATGACCACGAATTTATCCCTTTCACCGATGAAAGCAATGTCCATAGCACGTTGGAAGGTAGCGCCTACATTCATTAAACCAAAAGGCATTTTATCATACATAAAAGTACCCCAAGGGGTAGTGAAAGTTGTTTTATCTTTATCTAGTTCACTTACGGCGATTTGATTATACCTAGAGAACCCGTCTATCATTGATATCCTGTTTTCCCCAACTACCTTTTCTAAAACGTGATCCATTTTGGGTAGAGGGTAGTTACCTTTGAGGGAGGACTTATTCAGATTTCTAAAGTCCACACACAGTCTAATCTCCCCACTCTTCTTTATGACCAGGACCAAGTTTGCTACCCAATCGGAATATCTCAGAGGTACTATTATTTTTGTATCCAAGAGATTTTTAACTTCCTTTTCAACCACATGTAATAAAATAGGGTTGATTTGTTTGAGTTTTTCTCGAAAAAGCTTAACACCAGGTTTCAGGGGTATCTTGTGTTCGATTACAGCGGTGTCGTAAGTTCTACGCTCTTCGTACTTGATTTTTATTACAGCGGTGTCGTAAGTTCTCAGCTCTTCGTACTGTCCGAGCAAGTCTTTATACTTGATTTTTACCTCAGGAGGAAGGTACTTTGATATTTTTACCATCCTAGGTTCCTCTTTGGTCCCTAAATCATAGTATTCAACCTCCTCTGGTTGGGGTTGTAGGGTGGATTTCAAGGGTATGTCATTCTGATCGAACAGTCTCTCCAAAGGAATCAGTCCTTTCGGAATTTGATTGTTCTTCAGAACCAGCATGCGATGATTTGCGATTTTTTCCTGGAACTTTTGAGGGTCTTCTCCTTCTTGCATGATCCATATGTGATCATTTTGATTTTCTTGATCAATGTGAGTTTCAAAGAAGTCACCTACTGCTTCGAGGAACTTCCTGATTTGTTCATCATCCTCGAACACCTTCCAGTGTTGTATGTTGTTCGGGATGGATGGTCTATGCCTTACCTCTATGTGGTATTTTAATTTAAAAGCTGTAGGGGGAGCAAACGTCGATGTTTCCTTGGCTAAGGAATTGGCCTGCAAGTTTTCAGCGCGTGGGATGAAATGGACATTTACAGATGAGAAAAAAAATTCCATTAGGTCCCAGGCACAATTTTTGTACGATCTCAATCTCGGGTGGTTGGCTTAGTATTGACGATTTATCCGTTTGACTATCAACTCGGCGTCTCCATATACCTCCAAGTTCTTTATGTTTAGCTTCTTGGCAGCTTCCAACCCTAATATTAAGGCTTCATACTCACATACATTGTTGGTGTAGTCTATATCCCATTGAAGCCTGTAAGAGAAAGGTACAACCAATTTATTTTCAGGTGGCACAAAAAGTACCCCTGCGCCTGCTCCTTCACATGACAGGGCACCATCAAAAAACATTTTCCAGATCCTAGTGCTATGCATATTTTCTGACTCTTTCTCATCTATGTAATTTTCCTCTGTGCAGCTATCTAGACCATCATCAAAAGACAAAATACAATTTCCTAGATCTTGATCTGCAATGTAAACAGGAAAATTGTTTGGATTCTGAGGATCGCTCACTATATAGGCTAACCTCGTTTCCCTGTATAACCGAGTAAGTTGTCCACCAAACACAGGAATTGTGGCGTAATTCATGTCGAGTTGGAGGGACCCCCCAAGTTTGGCTCCCCATGACCTTGATAGTAGTAAGCCATACTTTGGGGGGATATCAGCCATAACTACATCCATCAGGATGCTTTTGACTGGGACCTGTGCAAGGGTGACTACTAAATCTTTTATCATACCCATGTACTTAACTCTTCTCGAATCGAAAGAGTAGAGATCTCTGTAAGGTCTGGTGATATCAAGGCCTAGTCTATCCATAATAGTTTTGGGCATCACGTTATGTGAAGCTCCAGAGTCTAGCATGTAGTTATGCAACAGTCAATCATGCACATTTAGGGTGATATAGAAAGGAGAGACGGTGTCTCTGGCACCCTCGAAATGCGGACCAAAAGTGATATTGGGCTTATCATCTTCCAAGTTTATCACGTCGGATTGACTTTCTTAATCTGAAAAACCTATCACTTTGGTTATTTGTTTACGATAAGCAGGATTCTTTGCTAACTCAACCAGAGGGATCGGTATTTTGATCCTATTTATCTCATTTTCAAAACTAAAACCGCCACTACCTTTGTCTGTTTCTCTGGTTGAGATCTCAGACTCTCTCTTCTCCAACTTATTTGTTTGAGCTGATTTATTACTTGTGATTTTACTTGCAGGTGTATGTGTATCGACTGTCTTGATTTCCTTAGTTTGGGTCTCAACCTCTTTCATTTTTGGATCCAATAAGTCAGTCCCTTTAGATGTTTCATTCTCTTTTAGGGTGGGCACATATACTTCACCTCCAGGGAGAATTTTCTTGGGTTGAGAATTCAACGCAGGTTTGTTTTTAGACCTTAGGTTATACTTAGGTTGGACTTTAGCCATTATTGAATCAGTTACTTCTTGATGGACAGGGACATCTATATTTTTTATGTCATCATATGCATTTGTGGGTTGATTTGTGCTTAGAGACTTTTCATAATCTTCTTTAGTTACATAAGGTTGAGTGCAGTCGTCACCTAAATTTGTCACATCTTCTTCCAAGCCCTCGAAATCTTCCAGGTCATTTCCTCCTATTAAATTTTCATTTTTTAAAGGGGTTTGAATTTTCTGATCTTCATTTTTAGCCTGTCTTTGTTGATTTTGAAGGTTGGGGTTTCTCCTGAATTCTCTTTTAACGAAAGGATCGACCTTCGATTGATCCAGTTCCATCCTAGAAATGTTATTCGACAACTCCTTAATTATCCTAGCCGTATCATCCATTTTGTCGTCTATGGATCTATTAGACCCTAAGGGTCCGACTTGTTCCCTGAAACATCTGGTTTCTCGGTTTCTCGTTTCTACCTTAGCTTTCAACTTGCCAGAATCCATCATGTTAGATTCAATTTCTATAGCATCATCCTGCATTCAGGTCAGGGTAGCCCCTCTTCTTTCTCTTAAGAGAAGGGCAAAATTGGGTTCGAAAGCTCCCACGAAGGTTACTTTGGATGCAGGTTGGGATGGTTTAACTTCGGATGGGATTTTATTATACAACTTATTAAATATTTGAATAAATTCCATAACTATTTCTGAATTCTTTTTCTTTAAAGATCTGAACTCGGTCAAATAATACAAGTGATCTTTCCTTTCACCCCATTGCCTAAGGAAAGCGTCTTCTAGAGCATCGTAGGATAATATTGACCCTTTGGGTAGACTTCGAAACCAGGTTTGTACCTGTCCTTTGAAAGTTTGAACAAAAATCCTCAAATACACATCTTCGTGTTCGAGACTTGGGATATCCGCAAACTGATCGAAGAAATTTATATGTTTGGCTGCGGTCAAGTCTCCTTCTCCTGTAAAATTGGGTAATTTTTTTATATAATTTTTGGGAAGGTCATGAAGAGGGACAGGTAGAACCAAAGGCACATATCTTGCAGCCACTTTAGCGAAAAATCTGGGAGGGTGGAGAGGCCCTTGGCCTCCTGCTCCTCCTAGAGCCCCACCACCTCCTAAAACCCCTCCACCTCTGAAAACCCCTCCACCTCCTCCTCTAGCGGCTTCCATTGGTACTATTGTATAGGGAAATAGTGTATTGTATAGAGGGTTCTAGAACACTAAAAGCGAATCTTTAGCTTCTTCGTGAGACAGGACAACCAAAGATGGGTGATAAGTGATGCAAGGACTTGGCTCTTCGGATTTGCAAGAAATGTAATCAGGGGAACCCGCGGGCGTGTAATCCGAGTGTAAGGTATACTCTCTGATATTTGGTGATGTCGAGATATCTAACTGAAAAGTTGGCGGGATATTGATCTCTGATAAATCCACTGCAGGGCTTTTACCTTTGTATATGTCAGAGGTTATCGAATGGGTTTCACTCTTAGTCTCAGAGAGAGATAAAATTGTATTGATGGTTTCGTGAGGTGAACTGTGCGAAGTTGAAGGTTCAAATGAACTCTTGATTTTGGTTTGTGGGTACTTAAGCTGGTAGACTGTAGTAGTTGTCTTAAGGGAACCTCTAGTTTTCAGTATTTTTTTGGGATCGGAAACAAGCGTGGTTTTTTTTCCTTCTGGGTTTAGTCTGGTATTCCTTCGACCGGATGCCAGCTTATTTAAACGTGGAGTCGCCAAGTGAAAGATAAGAAAATCCTTTAAAGGATGTTCACTCTTTGTTCACTATCAAAGGGTGAAACTTGCGAGAATGTCATTATTCCCAGGGAAAAGGTTTCGTAACTTCGTCCTCGACAACGGCACCAAAAAGATGTTGTTCCAGAGTCTATACTCAATTCTTAGAAAGTACAGTGTCTAGGCATCTGAAAGTGAGTAAAAGATAAAGAAGGGGAAAGCATCAACCTTCGGGAAAAGAAGCTAATGCGGATTTCCAAGTTGTCGTTGTCTAGCTTCCAACTGTTCCTGGATGTTTATATCCCATTCGATTGCAGCCCATGAACGTTCCAGTTCTACCCGGGTGGTGGTTGTTTTAAGTATAGTATCAAAGAGATTTAAAGCGATATGGGTTTGGTCCGATAAACCGAGTTCAATATTAGGTTGTCTTACAACGGGGACAGACATAGAGGAACAGAAAAATTTAAAAGAAATTGGAAAGTTTTTATGCTGTATCAATTTGATCTTATAAAGAGAACATTTGAAATTAATGTTTAAGGACAAAATGCAAACCAAAGGCCTTTTTTCGTAACTGTGTTATATTTGAAATAAAAGTGTGTGAAATATGAGAAAAACATTTAGCTGTTTATAAAGTAAGTCTCCTATCAAGGGAGAATCTCACTCCTTAAACAGAGGAAGAAAATAGAATAAAAAGGGATCTGACGAAGTAAAAAATATGACAACTTAACGGTTCACAGGTCTTGTATCTGTTGTTAGTCGATACAGAGGAAAAACTGTAAACTCTATAGATGAATAAAATTTAACCACCATAGTAGAAGTTTTACTAAATTGCAGTGAAACATTCATCAGATGTATATAAGCAAAATAAAATTGAATATGAATAAAAAAGAGAACAAACTCATAGCACAGTCGTGACAGAATCAAGATTCTCCGGATTGCTTTGTATTAATTAAAAAAAGATAGCCTCTATTACAATCGACCAAAAAGGTCCAGCCCTAGTTATTTCTACAAAATGCATATTTGTACAGATTTCTATAGTATGGAATCTCAAACGTTCCGACAGATTTCGGTTACAACAAAGGATATTAATCGTTTCAATTCTTGGTTTTTGTCCTTATTTGGTACCAGAATCCTGCCTCTTCGCCTGTTCTGTGCAAATGATGCACTTCTCCACCAGCTGGGATATTAAATTAGAAGGTTCTGCTTGATTGTTGGCCTCGAAGGTGTAACAATCCTTCGCCAATATTGGCAACTTTTCCTCCACCTGTTGGTCTTTAGCGTTGACAGAACATAATTGTACACTCGGTTTAATCAACCATTTATCTATTTGGACTATGTCCATCTGGGTTATTTGTGATATTTCGGCCAATTCTCTTTCTTCATTTTCCTTGATCTTGAGCAGATGTTTGGCTGTATTGATCTGGCCTAGTGTTTCAGTGTTGCCTTCATCGTCAGAACCTAGCCAACTTCCATCTAGAAAATCGAAGGTTTCTTCACATGATTTTCTTATCTCTTTAGCTTGTTGTCTGCCTTCAGATATGTCACGCTCCCATTCTTTCAACAAGATGTTACATCGGGTCTGCTCCGAGATAGAAAACCTGGAACTACTGCTTGTCTCCCTTCTCGTCATGGCTATAATAGCCTCCTGGAAAGCAATTCGGGCCACCCCAATGTATTTTTCTCTGAGAGTGAGGTTTTCCAAGACTCGATCAATGAGTTGGCAATTGTTTTGAATCATTTCTACCTTAGAAAGTAGGCCTTGTTGAGTTGTCGACACTCTTTTTCTAATCTCTATATCTTGGGATTGAAATATCCCGATATCAATTAATTGGCTTTCGACGAAGTCTAATTTGACTTGTAGCTACTCTATCAATTCTCTTTGTTGGTCTACCTGTGTCTGACTTGTCTGGGCCATCAGCTGCATCTGTTTGAGGTCGACTTTGATCCACTCAATTTCCTTTTGATCAGTTGCTCTAGTTTGTTCCAAACCTGTATTCGCCTAATCTGTGGCAGTGGCTTCTATTGTAGCTAGTTTAGCCTCTAATTTTTTGATTAAACTATTTTTTCGCTTCAGCTGATCCTTTAGGGTCCCGACTGAATATTGGTTGGTTATAGAGAAAGCCCCCAATGTTCCTTCTATTTGAGTCACAAATTCTTGCTTCTTCACATCTTTTCCATCGGCTAAGATTTTGAATTTCTTGGCCACCTTACCTGCCTCTTGATAAAATTCCTATTTAACGACAACCTTTCTCTTCTTATAAAAGAAGAATTCATTCGAAGTTAGCTCTTCCACTGATATGGGTGCTAATTCTTCACCAAAAATCCAACCTGCATCCGGTATTCCCTTTGTCGACTGCAGGGGAGTAACATAAACAATGGGATTACTGACCTGTTTAGATGATTTCCCTGGAGTAATGACTGAAGTTGTCTTTCTTGGAGGATCAGAAGCCTCAGATTCTTGTTTCGGGTCCTCGGTTTGCTCTTCTTTATCTTGTTGTTCTTCTTGGCTGGGTGCTGAATCTTTAGAGCCTTCGGCTTTTGTTTTCTGCACCTCTACGGTTGTTGGATTCTCACCCCGTAATACTAGGGGAAGGCAACTCTGCCTATGTTCTTCGAATTTGGAAACATCAGCCTTCTCTTCGGGTGACATGGCTTGCATCCAAGCCAAAACCTCGGCATACGATCTCGCGCCTCAGAAAATATCATCATGAGGCGAATTCTCGTGCTCAAATCTTTTAAGGTCACAGCTAGCTAAGTGATTACTCACGACCCTCTGTGGGTCGTGTTTCTTGAATTCAATATTGACTAATTTTATATCTTCTAAGGTTGTTTCCTTGGTCTTTTCATGCCCGAAATCTAATAAGGAATAGGTGTTTAAATGGATGGGGAAAGGTGGCCATACCTTCTTTGAAAACCCCTTTAGCTCTTTACTTATGCCACCAATCACAATTTGCATGGCGATCTCACGACAGGCCAACCTATCGGGTATAAATAGTGGTAGAGCAGGTGGAGGGACAGAAGCGCCAAAAAACTTGATGTATGAAAACTCTTCCTCCACGTACCAGTCGGCCACCCTACTCAAATTGGCTGCAATTCTATCTGAGATCCGGGGTGGTGGATTACCGAAGATGGCGATGTGCATCGATACCATTACCCAATTGAAGATTTCATATATAAAAACTGAGGCCTTATCCTCCCAAATCTTAGAATGATAGACATGGATAGGCTCAGTCTCCGATGGAGCCCAACTCCAATTCATTAAGGGAAAAGGTGTCATGGAACACATGGCATCCATGATGTATGTAGACATAAAAAATGAGGTGGCTCTCCTGCTTTCCCTCTGCGTCTGATATTCTGTAATCCAACTGGTCAGACTATTTGACAACGGTTTGGCCCAGTAGAAAGAATAGCCTTCTGCTACTGTATGTATCAGAGGCACCCATGGGAGGAAAAAATGTGTGGTGTCTTCCCTCCCATACAATCTACAGGTCATCATCACTATGTATTTGAACTGTGGTTCCAAAGAAGATATGAAATAAACTCTGTTGCTATCTGCTCTGAACTTCGTTGGGTGTGAGACCCGATCCTTGATCAAATCCGATAAGCTTCTCGCGTATTGCTCACATTCCTTCTGTTTAAAACCCTCTAGAAACACTGCATTGTATGTGAAGTTCGACGTGGGTGGTAACTTGTACCTCGCCTGTAAGTTTTCTGGTCTAAAGGTCCCAACAGTGACCTTTTGCTCGTTGATGATGGTTCTGGTAGGGATATCTACATGATCTAGCGCCCATCGGATCATTTCATAGTAAGGTAGAAGACGTGGCCTGGACGCTACTTTGTGCATTTTTGCCTGGACGAAAATCTTGTATTTGGTAGTCAAGTCATCTTTCTCATTGTCACTGGAATCGTCCGAACAGTTCACCAAATCTGATTGCAAAACCTCTGAGATGTATGACCAGGTTCGTACGAAATCAACGCTTCGAGGTGAAGTATCTGAAACATTATCGGAGCCTTGTCCCGAAATCTCAGCACTTGTCTTGGACGCTTTTCGTGGGGCCATGACAGAAGATTGTGACTTGGATCTCCTGTAATAAAAATGCGTATACATACAGAGATCAGTTTTGCTGAGAAAAACTTATCTGCACGAGATAGAAATGAGCTTTATGAATAGAACAGAAAGGAAAAAGATTTGCATCTTCGATCATTTAAAATCTTGGTATCCTTATGAACATAATGGTCAAATCATATTTAGAGACAGATTTAGCAATAAAGACCCTATCCTTACTTGTCGTTTCACCTCATTTCCAATTAATGCCATAAATTTCGATGGTTCGTGACACAAGTTGGCGTAAGGAAAATTTAAAATTACCTCATAAACTGTGCATATCATTATTTGCATTAAATGCTACTTAAGCTTGCTTAGTTTCTTTAATTTGTCTTTCTTAAACTTTAATCAACCTTTCAACATTCGCCTTGTCGGGAGTTTTCACTCTAACCTTTCGAGCCTCCAAAACCCGAGATCGCGACGATTAGATTTAGTTAATCGAGAACGTGAGTAGGATTAAGCATTTAATTAATCATGTTTTAATTTATATCGCGAATTCACGACTCGGGGCTTTGAAGGTATAGTTTCGGGGAGGAGCATATGCCGAGTCACGAAATTTCGAGATCGCGATAATGTGATCCATTTAAATTAGAAGATAAACTGGATTAAGTGTTTTTATTAATTAATATTTGAGCAATATCGCGACTTCGCCACTCGGGTTTTCGAAGGTATAGATTTTGGGAGGTGCATATGCCGAGTTGCAAAATCTCGACGGGCTTTAACCATGGTCAAAATTTACCACCCCTGACACTAACCCGGGTTACTTATGTAAAAGTCTCACGGTTTCGCCTATCGGAGTTATGACGGTAACGCTTTTGGAGAGAGTGACCGCCGAGACGCGAAATCCTGACAGCATTTGATTGGGGTTTAAAGAATTTTACTCTTAGCTTTAACCTGAGGTAAGATTTTAACAACTTTTCATGACCTCGCACATCTGGGCTTGTAAATCTTGTGATTCGTAACTCCCGAAGTGCGATATCCTAAGGTACAAAAAGTAAAAAATTTCGTTTAACGATAAAAGGTGGTAACTTATGAAAAATAACATCTTACACTATTTCGCATGTCGGGACTACTGAAAACTTTAGTTTGTAAGTGCCATGAAGTGAAAGAGAACTTAAAGACCAACATTTGACTTTAAAAAATATATTTAAACTAGTTGAAAAAGGCAGCTTCAACACTTGGTACATGGTTGGATGCACTTGTTTATGGTACAAGTTTATTACAGGTTGTTTGGTACAGTTTCGTGCATGGTTGATGCACTTGCTTATGGTACAGGTTGAGGTACTGGTTGATGCATGGTTGAGATTTATTGGTACAGGTTTACAGTAATATATCTCACAGAGATAGTTTGAAAGTGGTTCCATCATTCTACTTCTACTTCAGGGTGGTTGGACTGGGCAAGGACAGGTCGTTGTAGCCACCTTCTGGTTGTAGCCAGAGAACATAAGGGGTTGTAGCCTCCTTCTGGTTGTAGCCTGAGAATTGGGGAGTTGGAGCTTCCTTCAGGTTGTATCCTGAGAAACTAGGGGGTTGGAGCCTCCTTCCAGTTGCAGCTGGAACACAAAGGAATTTTGTGCTTCCAATGAATGTAATTCTTCAAGACATATAAGAAAAAACATCATGTGGCTTTCTCCCGATTTGGGTTTCCACGTAAAACACTAGTGTACTGTGTATGTGTATGATTGTTCATTTGTTCATTTCTTATTT
>SNQJ01S0260637.1:0-12257 GCA_010110895.2 Picea sitchensis
TTAAATATTAAATGGTCATAATCTTATCTATGGTAGGTGACCTTGGAATCATGTTTTACTCCTTCCCCTTCATATATTTAATAGGTTGGTAGGTGACCTTGGAATCATGGTTTACTCCTTCCCTTTCATTTAGTTATTTACTCCTTCCCTTTCATATATTTAATAGGTTGTGGACCAATCAGTGTTCTATTACGATGGCAAGAATTCATCCAATGTCCGATCATTGGAGACTATGATCATGTCTCCCGTCACAAGTTTGGAATAATAAGTGGTCGCCTGGTACAAGCTTCATCTAATACAAGCTTAAGTGGACCCCGTCGCACAAAGCACGCATCATGCCCCCACTTAAGCTTAAACATGCTGTTAGAATTGGCATATTCTTGCTTGGGATGATGGCAGCCGTGACGATTCCTCAAGTTAAACGCCCCAGGGAAATCTACACTCCCCCACTTGAACGCTCGGTCCCACATCCCTTTCTTGAAAGTGGACTTCTCACACATCTTCAACCAGGCATAGCATGATAAAAACCGAACATAGGGGATCCAATGTCATTATAATACATTTTAGAAAAGTCAATACTCTATCCAGAAAAAGGGCATCATAAACACAATGTGCGGTCCAATACAAACAAGACGTCCAATACGCCGGGGATTCCTCGGCTTAGAATTGATCAATCCGTACTGTCTAGTCAAATACGCCGGGGGTTCCTTGGCTTAGAATTAATCGATCGATCCGTATCGTCCGTTTCCTTCTTTTTCACACTGTACAGCATACAGGTCAAACTGGTTCACGGGGGGGAGAACCCGGCCTCAGTTGAGTGGGGCTCCAGCCTCCAACTTTTACAATTTTTACGCGTTCCACCGTCCGTCCCTGCCAATCCAACTGGCGGTGGATATGTGTTAGGTGGCGGTACATTGGTAGGTAACTTGTACTAGAAGAAACAAAGAACACATCGAGAACGTGCGTGCGCGTACGAACTTCCTGCCCTACAGCTGTAATGCAGGACTCCAGCCATATTTCCGTACAAATCCCTCTTGCCTGCGCGCACGGCAAGTGAATAAAATTCCTGCATTTAAAGCAGGGTAAACGTTATTTTCACCAAGGAGCCGCGTGGGATTTTTGAAGGACCGCCACGGTCCACCGTCCACGCTTCCTAGAGTTGCCAGGGTAGTACGTAAATAGTGCTGGGATTTTTTTCCCAAATCCTGGCGAATCCGTTAATAAAGGCGTAGTGGGGTTTGTCGTTGTCGAAGTGTACAAAAGGAGCCGGATTATTCTCGGAAAGTTGGGCAGGCTCGGTGGATAGCTGACTACAGACCATGACGGTTCGTACACGTTGATCATGGCAGTATACATCACGCCAGTCTTGAATACGTCTGAATTACACGCTTTCGAGTTCGCCTTCGAACCCTCCACGCAAACATGATGCGGCCGCTGACATGAAATGTCATCTCTACGCGCCCATAGGCAGGCTTGAACAAGCGTGCAGCCGTTTTGTAAGGAAATTCGAAGATTATTCGAAGAAAAAATCTATTCAATCAAGTCGGTGACTCAGTTGGCCAGAAGTACATCGGCCAACTGCCCGTGCGTATCCCTTACGTGTACGGGGTAGAGATTCCATTCAAAGTAGCCGGAGCGTTCACGCAAGGAGACGTGCCTTCGTGGTCTTCACACACGTGCATTAATTTGCCTTGTGGCAAAATAAAAAAGTCTTATCGTCTAAAAAGGCTTTCGTACTTCCCGCCAAAACAGCAGGGAATTTGTAACAGGTTACCACTTAATTTCAAGGGACTGCCTAATCTTGTCGCCACTCTTTCAAAGTCGAAATTTCAACATGAATCCGGTTGACAATTTCGGCCACAGTTATGTGTATGGCATGACAATGCCCCAAGGGTTTAACCCATTTTTAAATTGACCTAAGATTTTAAGAAATCAATCAGAGTTCCATATCAGAACTATAGCTTTTTCTTTGGCCTGATTCCATCGAGATGGATGATCGAGGGGTGGGTTTATCAGCTCGTGGAACCGACAAGTTGGAAAGAAGGTTCCGGATACTTAGCTACTTCCTGTTTCTAGGTTATTTCAGCGTTGACAAAGCAAAATCAAACAAATGGCCAATATATATATCTGGCAATTTTGTTTGTACTAATCCAATGTTTCCTGAACCCTCACTTTATAAGATCTATTATATGACAGATCAATCTTAATTTTATAAAATCTATTACATAACAGATCAATCTGGATTCTATTAGATAACAATTCTATTAGTATATAACAGGACAACTTGCACTGACAGACTTAATAACATGTCAATGCTATACCAAACAACTTTATATGGAAAAATACACATTGTTTCAGCTGCTTTTATAATTTGCGCCGATGCAGATACTGCAAGCACAAAACCTGAACAAACTTATCGCCAAAACCCAAGGGCCATAGAGTTGATCCTCCCATGCCTATAAAAATTGAAGATCGTTATTTCTTTAGATCTGGTTAGGCCTTTTCTCTATTTCCAGCAAACCTTGAGCACCAGACAGACTTGCTATAAATGCAGGTGGAACCTTGATGTTTTGCAAGGTTCCAGGCAGAAAACCTGTTCAATCAAGGTTCCAACTTCCAAGGGCCTGCCTGAAACCTTGCTAAAAATCAAGGTTCCACCTACATTTATGCCAAATCTGTCTGGTGCTTAAGATTTGCCTTTCCTCTATACATGGGAGACTGCAGTCAGTGTCACAAAGTATCGGTCAGTTGAATTATTTGAGATTAAGGAATATTTCACGAGAGAACTTGTAAATGAACTTCCCATACTTTGTGTATAGTTTGTGTAATTTGTGAATCCCCTCAGCTACCAAACTGAGATGTTTGAACTTATACAAATAAAAATGAGATGTCTCGAGATATTTCTGACCAGGTGTCCATTCTGAAAGTAGCTTCCAAATAGTCTAACCCGCTTAAAGAATGAGTTCTGCTGTAGAACTAAATAATCAGATAGCACCTTTATTATATGATCCATTCATTAGCAAGCCTTTGCTTTTCATCTGACATCCTTATGATCAAATCCTCGCAGCAAGAGCTGTGGCACAACTAGGGAAACAGTTTCAAAATCCCACTCACTCTTACCAACAGGATTTTTTCACAGCATCAACCTTCTACTGTCAGAACGTTCAAAAGATCCTTGCAGTATAGTGGTTCCTCTGTACACCGAGGAGAAAGTGGCCCTCCATTACAAACTTACAACCATTACAATCCATTCAAGTATGCACAGTGATGTAGAAACATTTCTTGGCAGGTCAGCAGTAACAGTAACACTCTGAACAATATCATCTAGTCACTTGGGATAACAGACCATTCCCTAGGGGAACCAACTTTCCCATGGGATGAGGCAAGATACCCCAAAGATATATATAATTAAACAACTTCAGTCGCTACCATATTGAATTTTTTCCCACATGAACGGTGCAACTGAACCAATTGTGGGGAGTGTCTTGAACAGCAAGCATACACAAACACAAATTGCTGCAGTGGCAAGCAAGGAATGAATAAATGGACGATACAGTGAACCATGATAGCCGGCCAGCCTTGATACCCTGTTGGACCTGAGTCTCATGCATTTGGAACAACTTGAGGGAAGGTTCTGCAATGTAACCTGAGACAACTCTATATTTAAACCTACTGTTCCATCAGCACCTTGCATTGCAGTCTTGTTAAAAGATAGTTCTTTTGAGATTGTTATTGATACCTGAGCCCTTCTCTGATCTGCCATTTTTTCCAATACCAACCTGTTATATGTGTGGTTATTTCTCATCAAGGCATAGGCATGTGGTGTCTGCTGGTTTGCATCCAAGGCTGTGGTCCAAGCTTGCAATCCAATCTGCAAAAAGACAAGGATTATGTCAAAAATTGAGGCAATTGTCATGTAAAGGCCATACTTGTTCAGCCAATCAAAGCATGTATTCTATTTTCTCACCTTTTGTGGATCATTGGTCAAAGCATCAACAACGTCCTCTGCATTTTGCATACTTGCAGCTAAATGCAGGGGCGTAAGACCCCCTGGACCAATCACATCTGGTCTGAATGCAATGTTTCTATCAGCACTTGATGATGGTATATAGCACAGAAGCATATCCACAACTTGTCTGCAATTTCTCTTCACTGCCCTGTGTAGCAAGTCAATTTCTGACAAGATACGGAATGCCTCTCGAACTGATCCTTCTTCTTCACCATACATTCTAAAAAGTATATCCAGAACCTTCTTAAGTAAAGAATTCCAATTCCTTTCCACAGCATAAGTCAAAAGAAACTTGAACCGGGCAGGTGCATCTTTTGGAGAAAAAAGCCCCTCCTTCAAGTAAGAATTTCTTTGGAAAAGCCATCCCAACTCATTTAAAAAAGTGACGACATCTTCTTGGATACCAAATACGACATCTTCTCGAGAATGTCGTTTTGAATGCCAATCTATTACTTTGCCCTCACAGATTCCTTCGAATTCACCTTCTAGGGTGCGTAGCTCTCTACATATCGCACTGTCTGCCACAATAACTGGAAAGTTGTTTCCTTTGAAACCTCGCTCAACCTGCATATTATTTCAATCCAGAGTTGTATAAGGGTAAGAACCAGAAGGGAACAACTTCAATAAAAATAAAATGATTTCAAATATCAGGCAAAGCACATGGAAGATCTTATTAAAAACCCACCTCCATGAAAAAACGACCAAAGACATTAGCCGGCCCCCCCGGGAATTTGTGCTCAATAGTAGTGGCATTTGAGAAGAAAGCACTACTGCCTACTTGATAATCTTCTGGAACATTTTGTGAGATGTACTTTCCCCTGTAAGCACATAGAATTCTGCATCCAATATTTCTAGGAATATAAGATTTGATTAAAACCTGAATATCGTTTATTTATTGTATTTTTTGTTCCTATTTAATATAGGAAGCATTTTTCTAAAAGAAAATTTCATTCAAACCTATCTATTCCTGCTAATCAATTTTGGACTAGTCTGTCTAGAAAACAATTTACACAAACTTATTTTGTACCAGGAGTTGTCAAATTGTGGCCTCTGAGAACAAGTCTAGTTTCTTCACCCACTATCTACTTCAAACCTATCTATTCCTGCTAATCAACTCTGGACTAGATCTGTCTAATAAACGATTTACACACAAACTTACTTTGTACCAGGAGTAGTCAAATTGTGGCCTCTGAGAACAAGTCTAGTTTCTTCACCTGCTACAACTGCAATAGGCCAGACTGAACATATTTCTGGAGCATCCAACGAACTAGAAGACCTGCAAAACCGAATCTTGCCTGCAGCGAAATGGAAAAGTAGAAATAAGGCATGTTACTGTACAAAGAATCTAGAATGTCGAAAGGCTTAGAAACTGCAAAACATTATCCCTCTGAAAAGAAAATCAGGTAATTACCGTCTCTGAATAAAGCTAATTGCTGTTCAGCTTGAACTATTATACGACCATTTTTCCAAAAATCGTTATCCTTAAAAAGTAGTAATTTCATACGTTCTTGCAAGTCCCCTCTTAGCTGCAGGACATGAATATTGATATCAATACAGCCTTTTCAACAAACCCTGAATACAGAATAAAGGTTTTCAATCACATCAAATATTTCTGATAACGCACATGCCTGTTCCCATGCAGCCATTGGCATGGATGCAAATATCGTGAGAATGACACAGCCAGGCCTTATGTAGCTCTCCATGTCTGATGGGCAGTGAGACAACCATTCAAGAATCTACAAAGACACAAGCGTGTTATGGTCCAGGCTTCAGAAAATATAAACAGATTACTTATGAAAATCTACTTCACATACAAAGTATTTTTTTACCAAAAATTTTAATCATCGCATGGATCTCACCTGGGTCCGCAGCGTTTGGGGAAAATCGCTCGGGTCTTTCCCAAAGAGTTTGAAAATAATTCTGCTTGTGCGTTCCTGAAAATTTCAATAGTGAGAGAAATCCTATTACACATATCCAACCCCTCTATATCGATATCCATCCACAGAGATAACGGGAGGAGGAAAAACAACATATCACATACTTTTGTATCTGAATTGGAACTTGTTGGAGACTGATCTGACCCTGAAGAAGTATACCCATTGATCCTGAGATCTGAAGCTGCAGGTGGAGAACTTAAGGAGATATCGTGCCGATCATTTCTCCTTCCACTATTTGAGAGACCGAATTTGCATAACCCATCGTCTTTAGGACTTTGATCTGGTGTTAATTCATCTTCCTCGCAAACTGAAACACTGTCAATCTCTTTGTTTTCATCTTTGGAATGCAAAGGGAAAAGTTTCTGTACGACAGGTGGTGACAAAGATGGACTCCTTGAAGAGAACCGCTCTTCCAGGGGATTGCAGCTATCCTCTTTGAAATACTGTTTTGAGACCACAAGATTTGGATTGTGCATGCCGTCAGAAGAATTAAAATGATGCACAGGCCAAGCAAGATTGCCTCTAGAGAGGGAATTTTTTGAAATATTCTCAGGACCATCAGAAATTGCTACATTGTCAATGTCTCGAGATGCAATAAGGGTTGGACTTATGTTCAGGAACTGTTGACTGATCGTTTGCTGATCATGAGAGTTGTGTGAATTCAGAGTCTTCTGTGCCATAAGACTTCTCTGCAGGAGACTCAGGGCTTCAGGGGAGCGTTCTGTCAAAGTTGAGAGAATCCTCAACATTTCTGAGTCCGGAACAGGGGACTGACGATCATTTGTCTGCAGAGCTTTGCCCTTGGCATCCTGCGCTTGAGCTTGTGGTTGCATATTTTGTGAAACGTTTAAATCAATTGTCAGCTGAGGCCGAGTTGTGCCAATATCTCCCAAAGAAGGCACAGATTTCAGTTTACTCAAGCATCTTATGAGATGTTCTTTGTCCAATGATCTCCGGTCAAACAACTTGTCCACAGAATTGCTTGCTGGAACGAAGATCGGTCAGTTTAGTAGATTGAAGAACGATCAGCAACGAAAACATGGATTACGGGATAACAATGAAAACAATTCTCACCACGCCAATCGGCAGGAAACATAGATTTCAGTCAAGCAGGCCTTACCTTGATGTTGGTGGGACAATACAGCAACAAGGCTAGCAATGTCGAAATTTCTCAAAGCTCCATTTTCATCTCCAGTCATAAATCCTCTGCAACCGATCTCTTCGGCTTGTGTTTTCCGTCTTCGCTTGTTATGCCCGGCTAGCCTTCGCCTGCAGCTCCTCTTTCCCTCATCAAATTCTCCAAGGGGATGGAACCTGTAACATAAAGGATGACATCAAATTCCTTCCCCCAAATCCCAGACAGAAAAATGCTTATCTATGACCGAATTTTATCTCATAATTAGCACGGCTACTTCAAGATTTAACCAATAACAATCCATCATTCTATGTGGCCATGTTCTTGCAGCAAACATAAAAGAGGCCGTTACAACTTACCTGCTACATTGTTGGCAGAATCGTTGCATAACAGTTCCAACCAGGGCTGTGGAAGCTTTGGAATGGGGTTCACATACTTTGTGCCTTCTGTGGTAGTCCTTGGCATTGGTAAGATCTATCCGACAATCGTCCACCTGACACAGTGGATATGAGCTCGAGACGAAACCAGATCTGAAACGTTTATTAGACTTTGAATTACTGTCATCCCCGTATACGCTTCCCCCTAGCTTCAATGTAAGGTTTCCTGCATCTTCTTCTTCCGATGAATACTTCCTTTTATTGTTTTCTGGCCGCATATTCGTAGAATCATGGGTTCCCAAATGTAAAATCCTTGAAGAAGCCTCCGCATTCTGAACGTTAGAACCCTCCCTGCCATGACTCTTTTCATCGGCAGGCTTTGCCACGAACCTTACGCTGTCCCATTCCCAAGAGTCAGCATTCCAACCCGTATTACGCGCTTGGTGTCTATAAGTGCCGCCATGTTTCTGCTGCGCAAATCCTCCCGGAGGAAACGGATGGGAGAAGTATGCAACCCGAGGACCTGCTTCGTTTTCCATTCTTCGTCTGGGAAAAGGCTTTCCCTCCGTCAATTATTGCAGAACTCAACTGTGTTACAATTGAAGCTCCGTCTCGGCTTAAATTACTGAAGAATTCTTTATAACCCAGGGTTCCAGCAAACACCTGTAAATCCAAACATTTTCTAACATCCAAGGATCAAACTCTTGGACAACTTCAACATCTTCTTTAAAGCCAAACCTTTGCGGGGCCGTCCGGGCAGATTATTCGACTTGTTCGAGTAAATTTAGAGATTGATCTCCAAAGAAGGCTTCGGCTGACCCGTTCTAATGTTAAAAACCTCCTCTTTTGAATATATAATTAGCAATATATGCTATACAAGATTTCTGGCGCTGGTTTCCCGGTGAGAATCCGTACAAGTGAAAATCCCGTACAATTTACCTATTTCCATAAAAATTTAAAGCGAACCACTCCGTAGGAAAAGCCCGGGCGATGTTGGAGCTGTATGTGTCGAAATTTTCGCAAAGTAGACTATAACTTAGATATTTTAACACTTTTCCCGTTTTTAGACGCCAACATTTAGAAAATCTAAAGGTATGGGCCAGGTAAATGTAAAAAGCAGGCAAAGCAGCTGTTCTTACACAGATTAGAATTTTCCACAATCAAAAAAAAGTCCGGCTTTGAACCGGAAAAGCCACTAAAATGGCCCTTTTTCACAGATTTAAAGCTTTAGCAGTCAAAAAAGAGCTACTCCGCCCCGTTCCAACGGTGAAATTCCCGAACATGGCCGCCTGCTTCACACAAATATGAATTCAAAGCCTAAACCGTTAGAACACAGATACTTCTAGATCCTAACCTTGTGCAGCAGTCAGGTCAAAAAGCCGACCTTCAAACAAATCTCTCAAATTTCAAGCTTAATGCATAAACCGCAATTCTTCGAAAATCTAACCTTCTGAAAGGAGTCAAATTCCGCCCTCTTCAGAGAAGACAAAACTGCCAGCCGTCTTTCTCGAAATTAGCAGACAGGATAGGTTCGTACCTTGGCAGGCTGGCAAGCGAGATCGAATCGAACGAAGGGCTCCTGCAGCAAACAAGAAGAATTTCGCGAGTCTTGGACGAGATCTCTCCACGCCGACTGGGAACGCAATTCTGAAAATCTGAATTTTGAAAGACACGGCAAAATTAAAATTTGTGCAACTCCGCCGCGCGCAGTTATCGCTGACTCGGACCTTGACAGAAAGAAAACGGCAGAGAAGACGGAACAGAAAGAATTATAATTCACCTTCTTTTACGTAGACGGTAACTACGCCGACCGTCTATTCCTAAGCCAGACAAAACTGTCGTCGGTGGAATGTGACTGACGTGGCAATTTTATCGACACGCTAAATCTAGTTTCACTGTTGTCCTCAGGTTATCAATTGATTAGATATAGAATATTTTTATCGATAATGTTTTAATAATTTCTACGTGTGTTTTTTTTCTTTTGGCCTTAGCTATAGAAACCTCTCCTCTATAATTTTTCTTCTTTGCTTGGATTGTAGAGAGGAAATGTTGTAAACCTGGTTTTATTACGTGGGTACATCTATTTATAATGGGCAGATTTAATAGGGGTTTAGTGCTTAATAAGTTTTCTATGGATAGAATTAAATATGGTTGGAATATTCTTAGTAGTCACACAAAATAAATCGCTGTGATTTCAATCATTAACTTCCTAGCTATTATAAAGACATATGTTTATGTGTTTACTTTTTCACATTTACCTAATCATATTTAAAAATTACTTTGATAGCTAATTGATTGCCAAGTAAGTGATTAACATAAATTAAAATATTAACACCAGATAAATGAAGTGCAACCGTTTATTTCTTAATCAACAATAAAATTTAATATATTATTTAGATAAATGAAGTGCAATCGTTTATTTCTTAATCAACATTAAAATTTAATATATTCTTTAGATAAATGAAGTGCAACCGTTTATTTCTTAATCAACAATAAAATTTAATATATTCTTTTAAGGATCCGTTTCTTCTTATAAACCTTTCGGCATTAACCAACAGCTATTTAGCTGTTGTGCTAGTTTTAGTTGTTTTTTTGGAAAGAGGTCTTAAAGGTTACACTAGATTATCTTTTGTTATATAGCGTTTATTTATGAGTAAAAATGTAATAATTATAAGTATGGCATTTAGAATACTCAAATAAATTGGGGATATAAAAAATAAGTTATAAGAATAAATGACAACACCATCCACATAATGAACATAATGAGTGTAATATTATAAGTATAGCATTTAAAATACTCAAATAAATTGGGGATATAAAAAATAAGTTATAAGAATAAATGACAACACCATCCACATAATGAATACAAATGTATTTTTTTAAACTTAATATGGGAAAACCTAGTTAGAAGGTGAGGAGAGTATCTTATTCTTTTCTTTTTAGATATAAAATGCATGATAGAGAAATAAATGGCTTGCTATGGAGTTATAAAAGACATTATGTACGAGATAGCTATAGGGTCTTCTAGTTTCTCTATTCTACTCAACATATCTCACTCCTTTGCTCTACTTATCTATGGAACAATAAATCAATACAACAAGAACATAGCCTCTTCCTTTCCTTGCAACTCGGCATTTAACATGTTTGAATGACTATATAGTGTTAAGATTAAGGTTTTTGCATTTCTCAACTCCTACTTAGGGTTAGGGTTTTGGACACTATAAAATCTTCTAGAAATTCCACACGTGACTAACTCCACGTGTGTGAGTAATGGGAGCTGACATGGTATCCACTTGGTATTGTGGTGGTCAAAGCATGGGTCAACTTGCGGGAGGCATAACTTCATCATATAGAGTCCAATAGAGATGATCTTTGGATAGTTGGAAAGCTCTCAACAAATAAAACAATGTTAGAAAGTTGTGAACTTTCATATTTACCTACGTATTTATTCAGCCCGACACATACGCACTAGAGCTCTTTAACCAAAAAATAGAGGCAACATGAGTGTGTTGAGGCCATGGTGGAATGTGCAGCCAAGGCATTATCAAAGTTGAGTTTGGAGAGGTACAAAGAGAATGGGGTAAGATTCCTGAATGATCTAGAATAGATCATTATATAATTTGTCATTTATCTTGGTACTTTCCGGGTGGAAAAATTGGAGCTTATTGGCTTCTAGGGTCAACTTTAAGGGCAAGACCTAATTTAGTGATTTGGGGCTTGGAAACTTCCAGAGCTAGTTTGAGGCATCAAATGGCACTTTTGGGGTCAAAATTTTGCAAGCTTATCTCCTAGTCCATTAACATTATTCTACATATTGAAAGCTTTCCAATGGTGGAAAAATCACCTTAATCAGAGTTCGTATGCGGAATTTATACCCCTCATAAGTTGACCTACAATGTTTACCACCATGGTACTAAGTGGATGTCACGTCACCCCCCCATTACTCACACATGTGAGGCTAGTCATGTGTGTACTTTCAAGAAGATTATATAGGTTCCAAAACCCTAACCCTAGAGCTAGATGATGTTGATGTTTCTCCAGTTAGCAGCATCGGGTAGACATTCTCCCAGATTGGTCATGTTGATTTGACCAAGGGAGGATGATACATTCACTCATGGGGTCATGCTAATTTGGCTAGTGGTGAATGGTCCAGCATGCTAATTTGACGAGGAGTGAAAAAGACTCGAGATGCTCTCACATTGCCTGCTCCAGGATGGAGTGATCTATTTGTTATAGGGCAAGTTTGACTTGTTTACAAGTCCGGTCTAATGTTGAAGATGTAGGCTCAAGATACCTCTTGTGATGAGGGGCTTCTCGATGAATCTACTCAACATTAGAGCCCTATATTAATTAGATGTGCATGTGAGTAGATGATAAATCAACAAGGCTCATGAACAACTTTTCTAGTGAAGAAGATATGCCAAGAAGACAAGACAAACCATTAAAGAAACCCCAAAAAGCATTAAAGGAGATATTGAAGATAAAAGTACAAGTCGACCCCACAAATAAATTAAGGGTGACTTGAATTGTATAAATAAAGGCTTGATCATTTCATTTGACACACCAACGTAGTTCTTCTCATTAAGTGCGCAAGTCCTAGTTGCAATTGTCAGCTGCACAAATTTTGAGGTGTACTATCTTTTTGGAGATCTTTTGGGGTGCGCTATCTTTGAGGGTTCTTCCTCATACAAGGGTGAAACTATCTTGTGCTAGGGGTTCTTCATTTTGATGGTGATGTACTTATTGGTTGAAATTATTCTTAAGAAAAGTTGTTGGATTTTCTCCCAATGTTGGGTTTC
>SNQJ01S0260638.1:0-12257 GCA_010110895.2 Picea sitchensis
AGAGTAATTATTGACGAAGTCAATGATTGCAATAAAAGCTTATATTAATGTCACTTCTTCAATGAATACACAAGAGATAATGGCATTCAATGTGCAAAATCAAGTCTTTGTATTATCATAATGCAAATCTTCTCATATAAATATTGTTGCTGCGTCACTATTGCAGAAATAGGGTGACCTCAGCCCTAGTGATAGGTCAAAATTGAGGACAATGAGTAAGACGTTTTGTCAAATAAGCTTGTGGATGAAATTAACAACTCAAAGTCTATTAAACAAGGTGACAAATGTCAAAACTTTTTGTGCCAAACAAAGATCAAAAGAAGTGTGACGTCACCTATATTGTTGTTGTTTTTAGGGTTAGGGTTAGCTAGTCAAAGAGGTGGACGCTTTGACAAATCAACCAATGAAAAGGCTTAAAACCTCTATGGCTAAAAAGAGATGAGTCAACCGCAACTTTTGGTCCAAGCACAAGTTTAAAAGAGGCAAGACGTCATCATCTTCTAAGGTTAGTCTAGACGCTAGGGTTAGTTAGGGTTTCAAATAAAAAGGGTTTTGAAGAGTTGTTTTAACAACAAAAAGATCAACGTTTTAGTATAGACTAGTGCGTTGGGGTAAATGGAGTTAAGGAGTAAGGATAATGGCTTGGGAGAATATAAATCTAAGGACGGGAGAGTTAGGCTTGATAGTGCTGCAATGGCAGGGCCACCAAGTCAAAACCCTAAGGGGAGGAGGCTCATTCTGGTGTAGCCAAAGCTAGGCCTCATGCTCCTCCCTCTTTCCTTAGAACTCTTTGGCAAAACGGCTAGCTTTAAAATACAAGCCTAGGGCTGAAAGGTGTTTCTTGGGGACAAGGCTTTTCAAACCCTAAGAGTCCAAACCCTAGGTGTAAACTCAATTAGGCCTAGGACGTCCTCTTTTTTCAGCTTATATCCAAAACTAACTCAGAAAAAAGAAAGGCTAGTGTAGCTATGGCTAGGCTAAACCTAATTTATAACAGGCTAAACCTTCTTTAATCAATGGCTAAACAAGTTTTTTTTTTTTTTTGTCATGGGGACATGAAGCCACGACCTACTTGTGTGTTGGATCCCTAGGGTTTCAATAGTCAAGCATTATAATAATAATGTGACTATTCATGCAAGATATTTAATCAACAACCATTCAATCAAGAAGTTTTGATAGAAAAACACTTACAAATTCATGGAAGCTTATCAAACCTAGTTGTAACACCTTCCAATATGAAAACACCATAAACATACCAAAGATGATCCTTCCAAGTGTAGAGCCTCACTCCAAGAGAAAATATCAAGACAAAAGAATAAAAGAGTCACTCTCACAAGAGAGTGAGTTGTTTTTTTGTTATGTTCAAATGAGGTAAAAGCGTCACTCAATTTATATCATCCTCATGACCTTAAATTACCAAAATAGGTCATTAAAAGCAGTCGACAAGGCTAGTTACAATATTTCATTATTTGTCGCATTAAATGTCTGTAGAGATAAAAATAGGAGGCGTCAAGCCCCTGAGGCGTTGGCCTCGAGGGCATAATCGACATCGAGGGCAAAGCGTTGGCCCCTCTGGGCCTCTGTTGGCTTTGCCCACATGTACCCTGGAGTCAAACATCTTTGCCACATCCTCCAGGAAATGTCCAGTTTGTCTTGGTGGCGTCCTGCCCATCAAAGCCATCCTACCACCTGCAGTTGATCTCCCATAGGCCAATCTCTACCAAAGCGTCTTGATGAGCGCGTCCTTCTTCTTCTTTGTACAAAGGCTTGTCACAACTCTATCCTACGCCATCCCAACAACCATTTGATGGGCTCTTGAGCCCATGGAGGTCGGAGCTAATCATCTCTCCATGTGCACCCATCCTGCATTTTGTCCAGGTATGGTCACGCACATCCAAAGACTATGCCCTCCATGGGCTCATCATTCCCTAAGATATCATAGCAATGTAAATCATATCTCATCATTAAGGATTATCAAACATATGCATTAAGTCCCCTAACAAATCATCTAGAGCTCAAAGACATTACACTGAGATCTCTCTACTTGTACAAAGCTAAGGAAACCAGCAGAAAAATCTGTTAATTTAATACCCATGGAGATGGAAAGTTTCCTCAAAAGGATCATTCAAACCATGTGCAATGAGATGATATGGTTTTAGGATGTCCAATCTCTAGGACCAGAGTGGTGTTGTTTGTGGGTGCCTTTGTAGGAAGTGAGTTGGCCTATCATGGATGCATTTTCCAAGCCTTTGCCTTATCTCTTTTATTGCTTTTTTACTACAAGATTTGACGAAGAGGACACTTGTCTTGGTGGCTAGAGTTGACAACATTACCCACTAGTATTTCCTTGAAATGAAAGGTTGTCGTGATGAGACCCCCTTTCCTTTTAAACCCATGCAACCAAGGTCCTTGCCTTGATTTGGTGACGGATGGTTAACTTGTGTGTTAAATACCTATGAACATATTGGGCCGATAGGTAGTGAGACCTCCCATCCTCTTAGTTTAGGTCTTGCATTTATTAATTTTATCATTTTTCTTAGGGTCCTAGGTTTCTTATCGAGGGGCTTTCGTGCCTTCTCGGGGGATCCCCTGAGAAGGCAATAAAAAACCTCTAGGTTTTATTTCCTATGGCTTTATCTTTTACCAACTTCTTTTACCCCTTGGACCTTTGGCCCCTTCTTCCCACAAGGCGAGATGTACCCTGGAAGGTCATCTAATGGCCAGACTAGAGGAATGGGATATGGATAGCGGGGTATAAGATGAAAAAGTGATAAGATGGAGGGAAGCGGACTGATGGCTGCAAATCCCCCTTGGTGGCTAACCAAAACCCATGATAACAACTTCCTAAGTTGCCCCATCAATCGCCCAACAATGGTCAAGTGGATTAATTAACAAAAGATCAAGCAGGTGTTTGATAAGAAAGAAATTAACAAATGCATACATAAGAAGGTTATAATGATCCATCTGACACATACCATGATACCTCCCGGACAGATACCTCATGGATAAAGAGTCCTCTCGATGCAAGCCCAGACCGGTAATGATGGAAGATCACTGGCCCGGCCAGGGACAAAGGCCATGAGAAAGAAGAAGATAGACCTACTTGACCATGCTCAGGTCACTTCTGCTCTCGGTACTCCCATGTCTAGGACCATGTGGGCCTCGAGACATGATCTCCCTAGTTATCCCCTAGATATCAGGATAACACACCCTAGCTAGACAACAAGGAGGATCCATATATGATATTCATTGGAGCTTCATATTGTATTTGTTTTTAGTTTGGGTTGTAGTGATTTTCTTGGAGAGGTTGTGACACTTTGAGGGTTTGATATCATCTGTTGAGGAGGCTATGGCATGATTCTAGGTTTTTATCTTGTATTGTGTGTTTTCCATAGAGGTATTGCAATTTCCATAACAACCATTATATTATTGTATCTGGATCTTCATTCATAATAAAATATCACATATTGTCTCTTCTATTTCTAGTATATTTTTATTACATACAATATGTTTGACAAAATGTCTATTACTACATTACATGCAAACTGCTTGTGATGGTATCCTCAAATTAGAGCATCATGATCATTTAATGTATAGAAGGACATAACATCCCAACCCATTCTATTGGGGATATTATATTGCTATCAGAGTTGGTTATGTTTTCAGCTTGTTATTGCATCAAAGAACTTTCTTTGGCCAAACAAAGGAATAACAGCGTAAATTTCAAGGCTAGCTCTCCCCTAAAGGTAGATCTGGCTCGAGGGATGAGATTTGATACAAAGGCTACTTGTATTTAAGTAAACAATCAAGCTCAAATCCCGCGGTGCTTTCTTAGCTTCATGCTACACCCATATGAGGGCACTTTCGAGGGTTCGCAAAACATATGACGAGTCAAATGTTCTTTTTGGGTGGTATGAAACAGGACATCAGTAAGTTTGTCATTGAATGTGAGGTGTGTCCAACACAACAAAGGGAGAAATAAGTCAAATCTCGGGCACCACCCTCAATAGCTTCGATTCCACCTGCTATTTATAAGGATATCTCAATGGAATTTATTATAGGCTTACACAAATTGGGAAATAATCCGGTCATAATGGTGGTGGTGGATCACCTTTCAAAGTATGCTCATTTTGTGCTCTTCACCACCCATTTCTGCATCGGTGGCTCAAATTTTCATGGACGAGGTCTTCAAAGCTTCATGGCATGCCACTCTATTGTTCGATTGAGACCCAACTTTCACAAGCAATTTTTAGCAGAGCTGACTTTTAGCTACAAGGCACACAATTGCATCTCGACTCAACTTATCATCTCGGATAGATGGTCGAGCAAAGTTGTCAACAAGTGTTTGGAAACATATGCAGGAGTGCTTTGCCTCTGAAAAACAACACCAATGGGATCAATGGTTACCCCTCGTTGAATGGTGGTACAACACACATACCATACAACCACTTGCATGATCGCAGGCCGATTATATGGGCCGAATCCACCTTCGATTCTCTCATACTTACGGGTACCTCGAAGGTCCAGGAAATCGACCAAACACTTATAATTAAAGGAGGATATCCTTACGTGCCCTTAGAGAACGGTCGCCAGCACAAATAGAATGAAGCAACAAGAAGATCAAGGTGAAACTACGAACATCAATTTGCGAAGGGGATCAGGTGTTTTGGTACAACCATTATAAGCAAACTTCCCTCAAAGTAGAGCATTGTCAGAAACTAGCACCAAAATTTTATGGCCCGCCCACCGCAGTTCTCAAGCGTGTGGGACAAGAGTCCACATATCAGGTTAGCCTACGCCCGGATCATTGAAGCTACATTCTGTTTTCATGTTTCATGCTTGAAGGTGGTGGAACTAAGTGCCAAAATTCAAACCAACCTTCTAGAGTTAGGTGAAGAAGGATCCAATTGGCTACAACCGAGCGGTTTTGGACCCGGCCGTGAGCATCGCGTGTCGAGGAAGAACCATCAGGAAGTGCTAATGCGGTGGAAAGATATGACTTCAGCGGATGCCACTTGGGAACCGACTACCATTAAATGGATTTCCACATCTGAAGACTTGAGGACAAAGGTTGTTTTTAAGGAAGCGGAACGTATTGCAGGGTCTAACATAGGTAAGATCAATGATGAGGATGTGAAAATAAAGGTCAATATTAATAAGGTGCTTTTCAATAAAAATAGAGGATAATGCGAATGTAAGAATACATAATAGAAGATTTGGCTTCTAGAAGGATCTTCCTCCAAATGCTTCTCTTAATAGACATATTTAGTATAAATAGGGGTCAGAGTGTAGAAACCTAGCTTTTGAATTATTGTAATAGAGTGCTACGATTGGAGTTGCCCCTCGAATAAGCCTATGAACATTGCTTTCTAAATCAAAGTGTTATTTCTATTGCTATTCTTGTATCATTTACGTATTATGAAGATTATGGATATTGTTGTTATTACGCCATTTCTAGCATTTTATTTGCGATTACGCATATTTTATATCTGGTATCTTGCAATGTTGGCCTAGAAATCAGAATGGAGAAAGAGGATCCTTAACAAGCATCATAGAAATTAGTACACACTAGTTAGTCCATGGACATATGACTTGTTATTTTGATACTAGTATAGTTTCTCTAGTGGTAGGCCAAGAACAATAACTTCTATAAATTTCTCCTTTTTAAATTAATACAATAGAACTAACTTATAAAATTGTAAAATATCTACATAAAATGCCTTTCACCCTCCCTCTCTAAAACCTAAAAGTGGGCATCTCAAAGTTGCCATTTCCACCAATGTATTAACATGTCAATCTTGAGTAGGGTTAGGATATTGAGGTTCTTAGTTTTCCATTTATACCTTTCTAATTAGAGGGTCCTGGTTCTCATTTTAGAGCTCAAGGTTTTGAGGGTTAGGATTTTGTGTATTAGGATTTTCAAGGTTTGAGTTTTAAGTATTTTCTTTTGAAAATCAAACTCCTACGTCAACAATATTACCCACAACAAACGAAATTGTCTCTATATTTCTTTAACATATATTATAGTGTGATGGTCATCAAGTGGGTTTTTTTTTATGTTCATATGTCGTCTAGGGTTGTGGGGTGAGTATTTAGTTATGTGTGGTGTGTTTAATTTTGTTTATGTATGTTTGTTCTTCTCACTCAAATTTAAATTTAATTTGTAACATATTTACCATTTCTAAATATATTAAATTGTACATTATTCATAATAATAAAAGAATAAACCACTATATCAAAAAAAATGGAACAAGTATAATTTCCGATATGTTTATCCTTCCTAAATACAATAAATATTACACGATCTAATAATAGAAATATAAACTATCTAAAAAAAAATGGAACAAGTAAAATGAAAAGCAAAGTTACTTATTCTATCTATTTTGTATAATGGGTGTACATGTGAAAATGGATGAAACATTGTTATATATACATGATTAATATCTTTTGAAGATAAACATTTAATAAGTGTACTTAGAAAGTAAAAATACTCATTTCCTTTTAAGCAGGGCAATAGAACAAGTATAGTTTAAATACATTAAATATTACATAGTTTAATAAAATAAAAATATAAATCAATCCAAGAAAATGGAACAAGTAAAATGAATAACAAAGTTACTTATTCTATCTATTTTGTATAATGAGAGTAGTCGTAAAATAGATGAAAGATTATTATGCATACATTATTAATATCTTTTGAAGACAAACATTTAGTAAGTGTACTTAGCAAGTAAGCTACTCATTTCCTTTTAAGTATGGTGTTGTTAGGATTCTTGATATATATTAAAATATTATTTTCATTTTTTCTTTAATTTAAAATAGCACATGCAACAAAAAAATTATTGTGAATTTTATATTTGAGCTTAATTACGTTTATTTTAATTAAAAATAAAATTAACATATATATTATAATTCACATCATTTTAAATAAATCACAACCTCAATATTATTAAATTAAATTTAAATAAATTTTAAATATTATAATACTATTATATATAATTGTTTGTATATAAATATTCTTTATATATAAATAATAATATTTAAATTAGTGATAAAATTTAATGCTTTAAAGTAATAATCAATTGCTTTTAAAGTATTTACAATTATAAATATAGTAAATAATCATAATCTAATCATAATCTTATAAAATTTTAATGCTCTTATGCTAGATTAAAATCACATAATGATAATTAGTACAACACTACTAATCAAAATCACTCGAATCGAGTGATAGGGATGAGCTTTGACTATGGGATCGCTCTCCAAGGAGCTTTTCCACCTAACACCTATGCTCTATATTTATAGCCCACTTGGGCGCTTTCCCTATCCACCTCCCATGCACTATCATTTTACCTCCCACCCCAACTCAATGATGTCCCTCGAATACGACTTGATCTCCTTCTATGTCCTTCCCACACTTTTTGTTCTTTGGGATGATTCATTTTCATTTATGGCCTTTATGACTATGATCATGGACCTTCATTGGCTCTGTACTTCCCCTTTACACCAAGATGGTTCTTTCATCTTCCTACCTCCATGGGTTTCTCATTTTTTGGCTCCCATGTTTCCACTCCTATGCTCCTAGTTACACTTTTGTCCCTTTCATACCCCTTGGCTCTCATCCTAGTCTATTTTATTTTCTACCTTCCTCTTATGCCCATGGCCCGAGGTATCTCATCATGTCACTCCAAAGGCAATTGTCATTGAACTTCAAGATCTCAACTCATATCATTTGCAGATGAATCAGTAGAGGCATATCAAGCTCACACCTCACCTAGGATTTGAGCGAAATTCAACTTGGCAGAGGATGTCGTTAGAGTCCTTAGGAACTTTGTATCCAATGAAGAGGTTGTGAACAACACTCACTCTTGGAATCCTGATCCTGGTACCACACGATCCAGGGAGTCATAGTGTTTGAAGACCGTTGATATCTAATGGCATTTTAACATGTTGATGGGTAGAGTTCTCATAAAGAGGCACAAAACTCACTAGGAGATTCTACTCTAGTGAGATGATGTGGAACTGAAGATAAATCTAGTGGACCACAAAATCAATTTGATGACGGAAGCTAGATAGAATGGGATCCGACTAGAATTTGGATTTTCCTCAACCTCATGTTCTTGTGGTTGAATACCACCCTACTATGGCTTAATCCTCTCATGTTTTTTAGTTTAGTTTATTTGTTTCTCAGTTTTAGAGGCATGGGATCTTTTTCCCCACCTCCTTCCATTTTTCATTATGCTAGGCATGATAATAGCCTAAAAAGATATTGGTTTTATAAACATGTTAATCTAGACAAATGAATACATTGTTTCTAGTTTGGTTTCACAATACATTGTTTCTAGTTTGGTTTCACAAGCAATAGGCAAATGAAAATTTTTGTACAATATTCCTATAAGGTAATACAAAGTCAATGGATAATTTCCCAAAAAAGCACTACTAATCAAAAATGATAATTGATATTATAAACATGTAGAATTTAGATATGTCCTGAATATCAACAATAAAGAATTCATGTACAAACATCTTATTGCAAATTTATAAAGAGGCTAACAATAAGAATTCATATTGCAAGCATCTTATTACTAAGAATTTATAAAGATGCTTTACATAGTGGTTGAGATAATTACGATTCATGATTTAAAAGGAAAGGAATGCATTGTTTATCAATCTTAAATATTGTTTACTGCACTTTTACATGTTTTACATTGCATGAATTAGACCAATGAAATTGAGAGACTTCATAGAAATATTGTTTTAGTAGTAAGATTTCATATCAAAAAATTAATTTCACTTAAGTTATGATAAGAAATATCCAAAATGAGATAATCAACCACTATTTTAATCAATATAATTGAAGAACTTTGACATTTGAAGTTAGTAAAAAACAAATTTCTTTTTTATTTTGAAATTGAAATACAATAATAATAATAGTCTAATTTTAAGGTAATGGTCAAATAATACAAGAAATTGGTGAGTGAGATTCCCTTACTTGTAGAACAAGGGAACCCTCTACATAGTGATTTGGTTGCTAAACTCTATGGAGATGTAGATGATACACTGCCCTCTTTTGGATTTGAACCTATAAATTTTTAGTAGAAACATATATTCTTATCCATTGAAACTTTATTATAAAATACAAAAATATAATTATTATAAAATAAATGAAATTGAAAATTTATGTAAAATATATAAACCATATATAATTAGAATTCTGGACACTAAAGCATAAATACATAAATCCTGTATACACTAAACGTTAAATATATGAATACTAATTATGATATAGATACTTAAACATAGAAACAAAATAAATTATGAAACTTGGTTGAATGCACCATCTTAATCTAATCTTATATCTATTAAATAGATAAGTAATAATCTCTTTAATATTAATCAAAATGTTGTCCCAACAAAACATAGTTCATGATTGAGAAAATAAGAAATCCATATCATCACTTTTTGATTTTTAAAATATCCTAAAGTGTCATAATCGAAATTAATGCCATCTCTTTGAAAGTTGGAATTGTTTCAAATTCCAATTCTTCTCAGAATCAAAATCACCTATTCACAATTTTTCCACCATTAATTTATACCCAAATTCCAACTTTTCTTAGAATCAAAATCACCCATTCACAATTATCCTACCATTAATTTATATCTATAAATAGGCCCATTTTGCACCATCTTGAAATTGTTTCAAATTCCAATCCATCACCCATTCACAATTTTCCCTGTTTCAAATTCCTAGACACTATAAAAAGTTATGAAACTTGGTTGAATGCACCATCTTAATCTAATCTTATATCCATTAAATAGATAAGTTATAAACCCTTCAATAATAATCAAAATGTTGTCTCAACAAAACATAGTTCATGATTGAGAAAAAAAGAAATCCATATTATTTTTTAAATAAATTTAAAGTATCATAATCAAAATTAATACCATATCACATTTGAAAGATGAAATTGTTTCAAATTCTAATTCTTCTCGAGTCAAAATCACCCATTCACAATTTCCCTGTTTCAAATTCCCCATTATCAAAATCACCCCTTCAAAATTTTCCGTGATCAAAATCACACATTCACAATTTTCCCTGTTTCAAATTCTCCATGATCAAAATCACCCATTCAAAATTTCCCCCCAAATAATTTATACCCATAGATAGGCCCATTTTGCACCACCTTGAAATCACATGAGACCTTATCCATCCAGTTCTCGAACTTGAATTTGCGTTGTAGTTTCCATTTAAACATGGGCATAAAGACTTTGATGGCACTTGAAAACCCTTGGCCATGGTGACTTTTCAACACGGAGTAACTCAACAACACACACTCTGCCATAGAGCTGATCTGAAAATAGAAGGATGACTTGATATGCTATGCAAGCACTTGCTACTTCGATTAAAATAAACTTTACAGGACCTTGTATGTGATAAAATATGCAAATAAACTTGTGTGTTAAATTCATGTATCTTCTTGTAAATGCTTATGTGTGAGCAGTTGTTCTTTTAGATGGTTAAATATGTGCGGAATAAATACACAGCAACATAAATTGTAGAAAATAAACCATCAAACGCACAACAAAGACAACATGATAAGGAGTTCAGCCCCTCCGGGCTACATCTCCTTGAGCCTCCATCAATGGACTTGGCTCTGGGATTAATTTGTCAAAAGTTCTTTTACAAGCTGCTTCTCAACTCAATGGAAAAAAAACTGTACCATTGAGATCAGAACATAAAACCCCCAATGACTAAAGAACTCTGAAAACGGATCATGGCTCATTCAGGCATGTCCTCTTCTACATGTGGCCATAAGCTTCCCTAGGCTTCTCTTTGTAAAAACACCTGTAAAAAGTTCTCAACAGCCTCCTGAAACCTGTCCCAATGTTCAGAGCATGATTAGTCAGCCAAAAATGATTATTCAATCTGAGAAACAAACATGGGCTCACCAAACCATGTCCTCTCATCAATGGGGGCGTCAAGCTCCCTAGAGCTTATGAAACTTCAATGGTGAAACAATTGTAGAATAAGTCTTCAAATGGCCTTGAAAATAACACCAATTGATCCATCGTCCAAAACCCCTAGCTGGGCTTTTACGACACCTCAATCGGCTAAAAGATGAAAGTTGGGCCTCCTCCATTTCCTCCTTCAAGCTTTCTGAAACTGGTTCGCCAAAGTGCACCTCTGTGCTTGAACCAGAACACGCTCCAAACACGTTTAAACCTGGCACCGAGCGGTTCCGAAAAACATTCCAAACTGTGTAGGGATCATGGCTCATTCGGGCATGTCCTCTTCTACATGTGGCCATAAGCTTCCCTGAGCTTATCTTTGGCAAAAACACCTGTAAAAGTTCTCAACAGCCTCTGAAACCTGTCCCAATGTGTTCAGAGCATATTAATTAGCCAAAAATGATTATTCAATCACAGAAAACAAACATAGGCTCACCAAACCATGTCCTCCATCAATGAGGGCGTCAAGCTCCCTAGAGCTTGCTGAAACTTCAATGGTGAAACAATTGTAGAATAAGTCTTCAAATGGCCTTGAAAACAACACCAATTGATCCATCACGTCCAAAAACCCCTAGCTGGGCTTTTACGACACCTCAATCGGCTAAAAGATGAAGAAGTTAGGCCTCCTCCATTTTCCTCCTTCAAGCTTTCTGAAACTGGTTCGCCAAAACACACCTCTGTGTGCTTGAACCAAGAACACGCTCCAAAACGCACGTTAAAACCTAGCACCGAGCGGTTCCGAAAAACATTCCAAACTGTAGGACGGTTAGGGCGCCTCCAACCCCTTTAACCCATTTAATAATTATATTTTATATCAATGAAAGTGAATTAAAAAATAAATAATTTTTTTTTTTTGAGAAGTTTATATATTTTTAGCTAGACATAATTCCATTTTAACATATTATTCTTTTAAATTTTAATGATTTAGATATTTTTAAATGGACTAAAACCTCGAGGGATAAGTTTCATAGTGAGACTTAACACTTAACCACTTAAGTCCCAATAATATCTATAGAGACAACAAATCATGAGACTTAACAATTAACCACTAAAGTTATCCTATTTGATAATTATATTTTATATCAATAAAAATAATTTAAAAAGTAAATAAATTGATTTTTAAAAAAGTTTAGATATTTTTAGCAAGACATAGTAATCTTTCTTTAGAAGGGCTTACAGCTCAGAACAACATCTCCATTGTGCTCTATAATAACTTTATTTTTGTAGGTATTTATAATGATGTACAA
>SNQJ01S0260639.1:0-12257 GCA_010110895.2 Picea sitchensis
AAACCTTTATGTTGTCTCATTTTGTATGACGAAAGATATATTATTTGTATATAATAAATGTATTTACTATTCTATTGAATTATCCAGTGTCATAAATTGTTACAATGTTGATTAAATATATGGAAGATTTACATTGTTACAATGAATAATTAAAATATAAAAATTTCTACAGAAAGGTTTGTGATAATCAAAATGTCAATAAATAATTGTTACAATTATTGGTATCATGTCATCATGTAATTGGGACAATATGTCCACATTAAACAAAATGTCTAATTTTCACAAGCAAACATTCCAAAATATACAACTTGTAATATTTAATTTTGGTGATCATCATTAAACGCTTGAACTATTATCATTTCTTGAGTGGATTGAATTCCTCACTTATTCATCACTTACTGGATATATTGTACTTGGGTTGTTTGGAATGTTTTGTGGATTTACTTGATGTTGAAATTCCACATCTTCATGTTCCATCCACAAACATAAATACAATGTAATGAGTATATAAACATTTATAGTATAATATACACGATTGCATAATTGAAAATCAGACCATAACAACGAGTTATTAAAAAGCCATATGCATTATTTTGAAGCCATACTTCATTTCATATCTCAAGATATATTATGTTGACTCCACTCCATACTTTGTTTCCTACAAGATTTATGCGTCATGACAAAGCATAGCTATAATTAAAGGTTTCTTGTTGGTTCATTAATTATAAGATAAGGGAAGTAAAACAACATAGCTACTTACAAATGTTTTGATTAACCATTGATACACTTTCATTATCATATGATAAAACTTTAACTTGTCAATGAATGACTATACAATGGGGGTAGTTATGAGTTGTCAAACATATACTCACAACCTATACTTAATCCAATGAAAATAAAATGCTCAAATGACTCTTCTTTTCATGTTAGCATCTATTATAAAACATCCACATATGATTTTAAATTAATTAACATATATACATCACAACAAATACGAAATATTAAATAAGGAAAATGCAAGTACTCACAAAATTTGTGATCAACCCTTTTCTACCTTGTTGTTTTGTCTTATGTGTTGAATGGGTTTAAGTTATTTTTTCTTGCAATTTCAAAACAATTGAAAATTAGTATTTCATGCGATAATTAAACTCTTTTTAAATTAAAATATTCATTGATTACATATGTTTTGATGCACGATATTGTTGGGTTGGTTCCTCCTGTGATGTAATTATATTGATTTCTTTAACCATCTCCTTGTACACTTTTTTTGGTATCCCCACCGACATGTTTCAGATATCACCTCATTTTTCCTTTGGGATTTTATCAATATTATAGAAAAATGAAAAACAAAGTGAAAAGTGATTAATACTTGTATGAAAATAAATATAGAAAAAATATTAATTTGGTAAGTTTTTGGACTAGAATATGCATATTATAAAAAAACATGTTTAAAAATAATACTTTTTAAATGATTTTTTTTTTTTTATTGTGTGTTTTTGCTACTGCAAGTCTCATGGGTCTCATTAACCATTTATAAACACTTATTGTAGTTTATATATAACTTGATTCTTGGAGTCATCAGACTGATAAATTTGTGTTGTAAGTGAAAAAAATGTCTACACATTCTTTCCACTATATCTCTCATAGTTTTATAGAAGCTCCCCTCCCCCCTCTCATTAACATGTAACACCACTCTAGATTATATTAGGAAAAATTCATCATCATTTACATCATTCATGATTTTTATCTTCTCTGGATGACCTTCTATTCCCTTGTTGTAATTCCCCCCACAATAAAAAATGTGTAATCCAATGTTTGAAATGTGTTATTGATTATTGTCAAGAAGTACATCATTAGTAAAATTTCAAATAAAAACTTCATATTGATCACCTTTTGATCCACCTAACTCCCCTCTTTGCAACATTTTGATAAAAAAATTATTCTCTTTTCCACTTAGATTCTGAACAATCTTATAGAGTTTCTTCAAATTTTTGCTTTATATGACACACATTATCAAATATGCATAGTTTAAAACTACATATAGTTCAAATATATTAATTTTACATTAAAAATAAAAACAACTTGCCATGTTAAATTCTTGGGATGTGCTTACCTTGCTTTTATAGTTCAAATATATTACTTTTATATTAATATAGTTCAAATATATTACTTTTATCTTTTGGTATTAAAGCCCTGTTCTAATTTTGTGTGGGAAGATTCTGTGTGATTTTTTTTTTCTTACATTATGGTGTTGACTCTTTCTCGCATTTCTAGTTATCTATCTTTAGTAGAAAAAATAAACGTCGAAGAAGTTTTTTTTTCGATGGAAGAAATCACAGGAAACCCTATGAGTACTTCTCTGCATTTTGTGGATGGTAAATAAGGTAAGCTGTTGTCCCTGATTATGGGGCCTAACTTGGTGGGGACATCGATTGATGCCTAACAATATCAACAATATAGATGGTCGAGGACTTGACCTCGAGACCTATTACATTATAACCACATCACTCATCCACTCGAGCTAACCCATCGGGCTACGTGTCGAAGAAGTTAATACTCCTACTTATGAATTAGATCTTCCCGAGGTAGAGAATCCCTAGGATTGGAACCATCCTAAGTTAGAATCTTCTAAATTATATAAGAGCGAAACCTTGGATAAACTTTGCATAAAAATTGTGTTGAAAGAAACATAATTGAGAATTAATATTTCTAGATCAACTACTGAAATAGTCAATCTAAAATTATTCTTTGAGGAAGAGCTCCATAAATTTGCAGAATATGCAAAAACACTGTAAGTGTAGTTATCTGCATTTTTGTGGAATTACTTTTGTCTTATATCCATTATTCTTCCATCATATAAATTCTTTATGTTTGGTTGAATTGCTTGACACCTTTCATAAAAATTATGACCATGCTTAAATCAAGAATTTTGTTGGTAACCTAGAATCTAGTTGTCAATATGGTACTATATATCATGACTACTCTCTCGGTCTTGCTGACAAGCATTTAGAAAATGATTGGAAATTACTTGTAGGTGTTCAAGGTCTAAAAATGGTAGAAGAATCTGATTTTGTGTCTCTTATTATACAAACTTCTTTTTAGTGAAACAAAATTGTACATCCAAAACGTTGTCAACCTATCCTATGTGATTGTGTAACTACCAATGTTAGTAATGTTGAAGTGTATGGTGTGTGTTGGCACAGGGGAAGACCTAGGGTTCAACTCTTACAATGCACCAACAAGCCCTAACTACTGGCCCTTTCGGCAACACCTACAAAGCAGATGCAATCTAACCTGAAGTAGCAATAGGGGGTTTCAGGACATAGGTGTCTACAACCAGAGGGAATGCAAAGTGGATCCCCAATAACAACGCACAAAAATCTAGTTATTCTTTATCTCACTTAAGCCTACTTCGCAAGTTATATCTTAGATCTAACACAACAATGTGATAAAAATAGAACATATGGAAAATAACACAACATCAATCACAAAGAACAACAAGATATACATGGTTTACCCTCTCCCTAGGGATATTTATTGATATATTATATGAAAACATACAGTTCTATCTGTGCACTTATCTTTCAGATCTCTCTCTCTTTCTCTTGTCCCTCCCTATGCACCCAGCTGCAGGGTTGATCTTCACACCTAGCTGAAGATCTTACAATACATCCTCAACATTGTTCTCTACAATGATTCTCAGTAATGAACAACAAAAACCATAGTATCAATGAACCAACCTAGAATGAACCCTCATAGGTCTTCCAAACCTTTATTTATACATTACATAACAAAGTGTAGGTGTCAAAACGCTAGGTGCCAAAACCCTAGGTCAACTTGATCTGTGCTTTAAGGGCTTCGCCAGCCTGTCTTTCCTTATTTTCCACGAGGTGCTCCAAAGCATGTGTTGATGTCTTCTTCTGCTTGTTGAGTTGTCCATGATCCATTTTCCTTACTTCTTTATCTTCCTCGATCTTCTCTTCCAACGGTTAGATTTTCCTTCTTTTTCTCCTTTTCTTCTTCTTTTCCCACTTCGACCCTTCCTCAGTTTATGTGTCTTCCGCACAGTTTGTACTTCACATTTCTTCCATAATATTTGATTCCTTTCATATCCAAGGGCCAACAGACCCCCAACACTCACATGTAACTCGTCCCGAGTCACTACAATACTGAACCTTCTGTTTTACTTTGACTTCAGACTACGTGGAGCAGCCTGTGATTTCTTCTCGTTCCTTCCCTTCCTTATGAAAACGGTCTTTTCTGTGTTTGGTACCTAGTTTCAACTGCACCTAGTACGTAGACACTTCTTCCTTGTATGTTTACTAAGAGCTATGAGGCAGCTGGTTGTCATAATACAATTTCAACTGGCTCCCATTTACCAAACCTTCTTTCCATTCTCCATTAAGGGTCTTCAACTGTGTAGCTCCTCCTTCTGTAACATAGGCAACTTCAAATGGTCCTAGCCAATGTGTCCTGAACTTACCCAGATGCTTCATGAAATTGCTGTCATATAACAATACCAAATCTCCTTGCTTAAATGATTTTCTCCTGTTGTGTCTGTCATGATAAGCCTTTTCTCTTTCTTTCTGTACCTACTAATGAAATCCTGCAATACACCTATCTTCTTCCAATTCTAGTAACTGTGCAATCCTGTCTTGAACAATGCCTGTGTCATCCATACTTTTAAATGTTGCAATTCTTAAACTAGGAACCAAGTATTCCATAGGTACCACTACTTCCAATCCATATACCAACTTAAATGGGATCTATGTTGTTAAAATTTTTCAAGTAGTTCTGTAGGCCCATAATACTACTGGAATTGTTAAATCCCAGTCATCTCTGTTAACACTACAAATCTTAGTCAGTTTTGTCTTTAAGATCTTATTGAAATCTTCAACTGTACCATTCTCCTGTGGGTGGTATGGAGTACTCTTATGATGGTTAACTTCAAATTCCTGGGTCAAGGCTTCAATATTTTTGTTAATGAAATGTGTGCCTTTATCACTCATGAGGATCTTCGGGCATCCAAACCTTGTTATGATATCCTAAAAAATGAACTACACAGCTGTAGCTACACTACAATCCTTAACTGCTTTTTCTTTTGCTCATCTGGTCAAATACTCTATCATAGTGATACTATATCTATCTCTTGTGCACCTTCCTGGTGGGTTTATAGCTCCCACAAATTGAATGGCCCATTTCTCGAATACTTGTAATGTTAATTGTCATGCCAAAGGAATATCATCTCTTTGGGAAATCTTTCCTACTCTTTGACATAAATTGCAGGCTTTGTAGTATTCCTTAGAATCCTTATGTAAATTAGGCCACCAGAGGCTAGCTCTAAGAATATTCTTCAATGTTTCTTTCCCTACATAATTTCCTCCTGCGATGCCTTCATGTGCTTCTTTCATAATCAGTGGTCTTTCTGCCTCCATAACACATCTCCTCAATATATCATCGGGTCCCATCTTATACAATTGTCCAGCTATAAGTTTAAATTCTGCAGTGCAAACTACCAACTGTTTCTTCTGAATGATTGTGTACTCATGAGGTGCCATCCCTGTGGAGAGGAACTGAACTATCTCAGTGAAGTGATCATCGAATTTCCTGATGGATATAAACCGTGCATCTGGAAGTGTATCCTCCAGACTAGTAGGTTCCTCTCCATGTTCCAACCTGGATAAGTGATCAGGTCCTTTATTCATTCTTCCTGACTTAACCATAATTTCAAAATCATATTTCTAGAATAGCTGTATCCATATGCATATTCTTCCCCTCAACACTGGCTTTTTGACTAAGTATTTCAATACAGAGTGGTTAGTGAACATTTTAAAATGTCCTCCCACCAAATAGTGTCTAAATTTATGCAGCACATAAACCATTGCCAAGCCTTCTCTTTCAGTCATAGTGTAGTTCCTCTCAAGTGTAGAGCGCTTCTTGCTAGCAAAGGCTATAGGGTGGTCAATGTCTCCTGAACCCGGTTGTGCTAAAAATTATCCTAATGCAATGGACGAAGCATCGACATGAACATTGAACTCCTTACTCCAATCTAGGAAAACCAATATGGGTGTAGTGACCATTTTCTTCTTTAGTGTGTCAAAGCTCTGCTAGCATTCTTCTATCCATTGGAGCTTGTTGTCTTTCCTTAATAGCTTCTCCATAGGTGTTGTTATCTATGCATAACCCTTAATGAACTTTATTGAGTATCCAGTGTGGCCCAATGCAGTGTGCAGTTGTCTGACCAAAGTAGGGGGAGGTATATCAACAATTATGGAAATCCTGGAAGGATCTACCAACAATCCTTGCTTACACACAATATTCCCTAGTAACACTCCAAAGGGTGAAAATAAAATACATTTTTTTAAATTCAGGGAAATATGACATTGCCTACATTTATCTAACATCAATCTTAAAAATTCAATATGGTATTTCAGTAAGATAAAGGTAGTCCAATCATCAAAATAAGGTTCTAGGAACTTGTGTAAGAAGTCCTTCAATGCTTCGACCACCACCTTGGAAAAGATGGCTGATGCATTCTTTAGGCCAAAAGGCATCACAATATACTGAAATGAACCCCATTCTGTTGCAAATGTGGTCTTATGTCGATATTCCTTAGCAATTCTTATATGATGATAACCTGAGAATCCATCTGTGAAGGAGTAGACATCCTTTCCTCCTACATTATCTAGAAATTCATAAATAAAGGGTGTAGGGAAGGGGTCATGCAGACATGCATCATTCAACTTCCTTAGGTCTACACAAATTTTGATTTCTCCTGTCTTCTTATCTTGGACCACCATAGGGCTAATCCATTTAGATTCTTCAACAGGCTCTATGATTCCTGCTTCCAACATTTTGTCCAATTCAATCCTAACTTTCTGCTTATATTTGGGAATCAGTCTATAAGGTCTCTTCTTGATAGGTCTTGCATCTAGTCTCAAGGGGATATTCATTTCTCCTATGGGCCCTTTAATACCCTTCATGTCTGTGAACTTGTTTGGAAACAAGTCCTGGTATTCATGTAATAGTTACGTGATCTTGCTGATAGTAGCATCATCCCAATAGTCTCCCATATTTTCTAGTTTATGTGTTAGCTCTATTCCAATATTAACTTTCTTAATTTTAATGGGTTGTCCAACAAAGGATAATTCAGTCCCAAGCCCTTCTATGTCTCTATGACCTTCAGTTTCTGCAATTTTTACATCTCTAGAGTCATCATCCTCATCCTCATTAATATTGTAGAAATCATGTAACTATTGAAGAGGCACAGTCCATTCATATCCTTCTTGGGTAAAAGGGATGTTAGGTGCCTCCTGAAAGAATTTTTTTCTCATAGTTTGTAAATCTTGATCTACTGTAGGGTATTGAATTTCAAATAAAAACGTAGCTATAAATTTCTGAGTCATTTCATACTAGTCTATAGTGATGAGGTGCAGTTCTCCATGCATATACCAGTTGATAGGAATAGTATCCAAGGTGTTAATGAACTTATGCACCCACTGTTCTTTAGGAATGATGCCCTAGGCCTCCTCACAACTTCGCATGTGGTCCTTAGGAAAACTCTGGCATCTATAACGAACTTCACATCCTTCATCTTGGTTTGAAAAACACACTATCAATAAGATGTGACACTGTGTCCATTCTATGTTGTTCCTCTTATGTTCACCCCACCATCTAGCTGGTGTGGCTTTCAATGCTTCATCCAGTGCCAACATCCTCTGTTGTACTAGTACAATTTTCTTAAATTTGGCTAGAAATGTCTCTAAGTGATTCAAACCATCAAATGTTGGAAGATTGCTTACTTTTGTGCCAATCCAGCGAACTGCTCTGGTCAATTTGGCACATCATCGTGTGGAGACTTCATACATCCTATTATTCCAATTTTATAATCCCTCTTCTGAATATGATGAACATGTACTTTCACTTCGCTAGCTGATATTTCCATCTACTATAGGATTAATGTAATCATGTTGTCTTGCTATCAGCTTGTAAATGTTCTCTAGCTCATATGCATGGTATTCTTCCCTAATAGGTTATGTGTATCTGCGACCTTCATCTGGGTCCAAAGGTGAGATGAATTTAAGGCCATTACCCTCAAAGGTAATTCTTCTCTTCTTTAGGTCAACAACATTCAAATTGTTGAAAACCCAATCAATTCCTAACAATGCAGGATAAGGACAACTATCATCAACAATTTCAATCACTTCAAAATATGCAAATGTCCTTATCCCATCAATGTCTACATGAACATGCTCTAGTCTTCCAAAGGGGCTCACCACTTGTTGGTTGGCCATCCTGAGCCTGATAGGAGAGTAAATTAGTCTAGGTTTTCCCATCAGTGCCCAATTCTGCTTCGTCATAACATTGACTTCTGATCCCAAGTCGAGGATCACATAGTCCACATCATAGTCTCCAATATGAGCACTAAGGTGTAATTCCTTATTTTTCCTTCTCTTTCTAGATACCTAATGTACTTATTTATTCAGCAAAGGATCTACCTTTCCTATCTCATACTGTCTTATCAAGTATTGGATCTCTTGTACAACTCTTTCATCCTTAATCAAATTAATGCAAGTACATAAGAATTCCATAAGCTTGCTTACCTCTTTCCCTTTCCTAGCAGAATGATCAAATTCCAGTGGCATTCCACATTCCCTTACTTCTGGTTGTGCCTTAGATGAAGAATCTTGCCCTTCTACAAATTCTTTCATTGATTCCTCAAAATTATGTCTCTCTCTCCTTGGATCAAACAATTGTGCCTTCTCTGCATCTTTTCTGATCCCTGATCCTTCTGTAGTATTTCCTGGAATCACTTTGTCTTCTCTTGTAACAATGCCTCCTCTAGTAATAACAATGAATCTGGGGTCCTCACCGTGAGGTTCTGCTAATATTAGTTGAACTTGTTGGTTTCCTCCTTGTCTCTCCTAGAGTTTGGCAAATAATACTGAACAATATTCAATGACATGATCAAACAAGTTACAATAGTTGCAAGTGGTACAAGGGTTCTGGCAATCCCTTGCCAAGTGTCCTAGCTATGTGCAATTATAATAGATGATATGTTCTCTACCTCGACCCATACCTTCACCTCATCCTCTACCTATGAATCCATCGCGAGGGTTGAAGTTTCCTCTTCCTAGGGAGTTGAACTACGTATTATTTCCCTCTTGCTGTGTTTCTCCTTGAATCTTATATGTATCCCTTGATCTTTCATGCATGAGATCATAAGCCCTAAAATCATTCTCATCATGTCCCACAAACTTGAAAAATGTGCAGTAAAGGTTGGTAGGTTTTTGGACATATTTTTTCATATAATAACACTCACCAGGGCGTTCTCTAGTTATACATACCTCGCACCAGGGTATAATAGTTTGATTCAAAGGACTAAGTGCTCCAGAGGCCAAGTATTCATGAAATAGGGGACAGTGCTCCTTGTCATGGACCTCTGATTTACATATGATACACTAGATATCTTCTCTTTTATCTTTTCCTTTATCTTTCTTCATATATTCGACCTGTAAAGATAAGATGGTTAATTGATTTAAGATCTGACTCATACCTGGGATGGCTTCTCCTACAGGGGTTGCTTCTAGTTTCATGGCAATCTCCAATTCTTCAGCCTACGAAGCGACCTTCTGTTGCATCAGAGGAACTCTAATGTGTGGCAAGAGAGAAACAATAAACCATTATTTATTTTGTTCATCTGGAATCTGAAAACTCAACTGACCTGTCAGAGTCTTAAACGTCTGATCAAACTCTCAAACAGGTTCAATGACCTTCTGGTTGATTTATGCACTGCAACTCTGACTTAGGTTTCTTGAATTCTGCACTCAATGCAGTCTTGATAGAATTCAACAATTTAGGTTGTCCAGGTCCTAAAACAAACTTCATATACCAATTCATAGCGTGATCCCTCAAGGTAGTACTAAAATGAGTTCTCTTAACAACCTCGTCAGTGACCTGCTTGATACTCCATATAGCTTCAAATAAGAACCAATGTTGATCAGGGTCTTCAGATCCATCTCCTCTAAATATTGATAGCCTCATTTCATCTTCCATAGATCTTCCTTGGATTTTCGACTGAGTATGTGATAAATTGCTTGTAACAATACTCTGATTCTCTGACTACTCTTATTACTCTGGTTACTTAGGTTACTTAATGCTTCTAAAACAACATGAGGAGTGATATCACTTACTTCGATAGTAGGCATAGTTCCTAAAGTTTCTGGTTCTCCTCGACGAAGTTCTTCGGTCTGTACTTCCTTTGTTCTTGTGGATTTTGAATTCTCTTCGTCTTTTAGATCTACTTCTTCTCCACTGTAGAATCCTTCATCTCCGTAGTTTTTCTTAAATAGATTCTCAAGGGTAACCTCTATGAATGGTCTCCCACTGCACGTGTTTCCATCCTTTGTTTCACTGTCATTGTCTGAATTCTTGAACATTAGCTTCGATGTATCTTCATGATATTCTTCTCATGCAATAACATCTTAATCCTCAACTTCAAAAAGTGTAGGAACTTTCCTCTAGGTCCCTTAAAGAAGTACCTCTCTACTTGGATATATGATTCAACTCTGTCAATGGAAAACTCAGTAATTTACCCTCCAATAGTGCTATCAAACCAGAGATCCACGACCCTAGACACAACATTATCAACTCTCTTGACCTTCTTGATCAACGTTGTTGTCCAAACCATAGGTGGTCTAGATCTGATCTCAAACTGGATATCTGCTAGTTTGCCTAACCACTCATATAAATCTTTATGAATACCTCCAAAGAAAATATTGTGTATGTCGGTGAAGATGTACCTTCCCAACCAGTCTTATGTACTAATTCTAGGATTCTTGTTCCGGGCTTCGGCGAATTCCTTCTCTTGTTCTTTTATCCACTTATGAATTTGTGTCTTCGATGGGAACCACCTTGACATTCCCTCAAAAAGATCTCGGTCCCAGCAACAGAACCATTTGTTGGCACAGGGGAAAACCTAGGGTTCAACTCTTACAGCGCACCAACAAGTCCTAACCACTGGCCCTTTCGACAACACTTGCAAAGAAGATGCAGTCTCACCCGAAGTAGCAATAGGGGGTTGTAGGACATAGGTGTCTACAACCAGAGGGAATGCAAAGTGGATCCTCGAAAACAACACACAACAATATAGTTACTATTTATCTCACTTAATCCTACTTCACAAGTTATATCTCATATCTAACACAACAATGCGATAACAATAGAAGAGATGGAAAATAACACAACATCAATCAAAAAGAACAACAAGATATACGTGGTTCACCCTCTCCCTAGGGCTATGTCCACAAAACTATGTTTCTTGATATATTATATGAAAACATATAGTTCTATCTGCACACTTAGCTTGCATATCTCTCTCTCTCTTTCTCTCATCCCTCCTTGCACACCCAATTGCAGGGTTGATCTTCGCACCCAACTGAAGATCTTACAGTACAACCTCAACACTGTTCTCTACAACGATTCTCAGTAATGAACCAAAAAAACCATAGTATCAATGAACCAACCTAGAAAGAACCCTCCCAGGTATTCTAGACCTTTATTTATACATTACATAACAAAGTCTAGGTGTCAAAACCCTAGATCCAAAACCCTCGGTGCCAAAACCCTAGGTCAACTTGACGCGTTCTTTAAGGGCTTAGTGAGCCTATCTTTCCTTTTTTTCCACGAGGTGATCCAAAGAAATCTTTGATGTCTTCTTATTCTTGTTGAGTTTTCCATGATCCATTTTCCTTACTGCTTTATCTTCCTCGATCTTCTCTTCCAACGACTAGCTTTTCCTTCTTTTCTGCTTCTTTTCCCACTTCAACCCTTCCTCGATTTATGTGTCTTCCGCGTAGTTCATACTTCACCTTTCTTCTTTAATATTCACTTCTTGTCATATCCAATGGACAATAGTGTGTCTTATGAAGATGTCCATTTTCCATCCGATTGGTATTTTCATTATAAGTCTATCGATTCTAATAAAAAAAACAGTAAAAAATAATTGTATCCTTTGACGATCAAGTCCAAGTTATTCCATAAAAAAATAAAAAAACATGTCTCATTTGTTCCAAAATAACCTCATCTAAAGCAATCAATACTTCATAATTACAATAAATTTCTCAGATTCGAATTTAAGGATATGTTAATGATGCATTTCCCTCATCCTCTATTATTGTATCAAGAGAAAAATCTTTTATGGCCAAAGCCCTTAGGCATTTCCAACCACTAGGGAAGTTGAAGAAACTTGGAAATTT
>SNQJ01S0260640.1:1723-12257 GCA_010110895.2 Picea sitchensis
AATGTAATGTCTCCACTGGCAGCATGCTTGCATAATGGAGTACATTTCTTTGTCATAAGTAGGGTACTTACGGATAGTATCTGACAATGTCTCACTATGATAGGCCACGGGGTGGTCGTGCTGAGTGAGAATGGCACCCACAGCATAGTCTAAAGAATTTGTCTCGATCTCAAAGGGATGTTGCAGGTCTGGTAGTGAAAGTACTGGGGATGAGCACAAGTGTTGCTTCAAATCATCGAACACTTTTTGTTGGGACTGGCCCCATGCAAATTTTTCCTTACCACCACCCCTGTTTATTTAGCTGAGGGCCCATGCAATATGGGAGAAACCCAACACGAACCTATGGTAGAAATTAGCAAGTCCCAAGAAGCTCTGAAGCTCAGTGAGTGTTGTTGGGGCTGGCCAGTCACGGATGGCTTGGATCTTGGTTGGATCCACATGTATGCCATGCTAATCAATGATGTAGCCTAGCTAATGGACCCCGTCCATGCCGAAGGAGCATTTTTCCAGGTTGGCATATAGCTTGTGCTGTCACAGGGTGTGAAAAACCTGTTGAATATGATGCAAGTGTTCAGCCCAAGTCTTGCTATAAATTAGAATGTCATCCAGATACACCACTACAAACGTATTGGTGAATGGTCATAGGATATCGTCCATCATCCTCATGAAAGTGGCTGGAGCATTTTTCAAACCAAGGGCATGACCAACCATTCAAAAATTCCTTCCTTTGAATTGAATTCAATCTTCCATACATCTGTTTGTTCTATCGCGACATGGTGGTAGCCAAACTTTAGATCAATCTTACTGAAGTATTTGGCCCCCGTGAGTTGATCAAGGAGGTCATTGATTCGGGGAATCCGGTATCAGTTTCTGACAGTGATTTTATTCAGAGCCTGGTAATAAATATAGAGTCATCAGGTTCCATCTTTGTTTTGCACCAGCACGATTGGGCTCCTGCAAGGTGATGAGCTAGGGCGGATGTTCCCCTTGTGGAGAAGTTCTTGTACTGTCATTTGATCTCCTTATTCTCTAACAAAGAACAACGATAGACTGGCCCATTAGGCAGTGGTGCGTCGTGGGTCAGATCAATGGGGTGCTTGACCTGGCAGTGCAGAGGTGCCCTTGTAGGTGAGGAGAAGATATATGAGTATTCTTCCACGACCTTATCTACTTTCTTCTGCTGTGTGGAGAGGTCGGCTGCAGAGACCTTGGATCTGGCTACGATATTTCGCTTATTATGAGAGTGAATCACGAAGAAGACAAACCTCCCCGTCTGAGAGATGACCTTCATGAATTGCTTAACAGAGATCAAGGAAATAACACTAGGTGGGACTGCCTCGGGTATCCTATACAATTTCTTGTTCAAAGTAATAATAACACTACGAGGCCTAGACTCATGTACAGCATGATGTTTCCATAAATAAGGTTGGCCCAAAATAACATCACAAACTTCGAGAGGAGTAACATCACACAATACCTCGTCTTTGAAGGGCTTGATGTCGTACGATAGTCGACATTGTTGGCTGACGTGGAGATCGCTTCCTTGGCGGAGCCATCCAATGGTGTAGGGTTGTGGGTGCAGCGTTCTTGGCAGGGCCATCCGCTTGATGAACTCTGCTGAGATGAGGTTCTTCTGGCTACCACTATCAATGATGAAGTGCAGCGGGGTGCCTTTTACCCACATTTGTGAATGGACGAGGTGCTCTCCTTCTTCTGTATCGTCTGGTTCACCAGGATGGAGCTTGGTGGTAGCAACGATGGCACTGGGTTCCGCGTTAATGATCTGTCTTCCCCTTTCTGGTTTTGTCTTGGAGTTAGAATCTGCATCTGATTCAGAGGCTTTCAATTCGGCCACTAGCGACTACTTTGAGTGACAGTCAGCAGTGTTATGCCAAGCGCTCTTATGGAAGTCGCACCACTTCCCGGTATCTTTCTTTGTCTTTCCGGTGTTATGCAACGAAAACAAGCTTGCTGGAATGGTGGTGGCTTATCTCTGAAAAGAGATGTGACAGCAATGCACATTCGCAAGAAGAAGGTTACAATGAGGCTCTAAAGGCCTTTTTACAATAAGAAAGAATGCCAAAAACCCTAGACATCCAAAAACCTAACCCTAGTAGATGAAGCACCAAAAGTCATGTGGGCCCCGTTTGGGTAAGTTAGTACATCAACTTCCCGAGATCGTAACTTTTGCATACGATCTTCGTTTTAGGCGTGTGATAGCCCGTTGGAAAGATATAATCGAGGAGATTCATTTTGGGGGCTCAATTGTGGCTTCGACTATCATTGAGGAGCTCGATACCGAAAAACCTTCATTTAGGCCCTCAAAATGGCCAAAAATGTCAGAAAATTGTTTTGAGCAAGTTGGAAAAGGTGGGTGGCCACCGATATCCATCTGGATAAATCCTCCCCCCTTAGGAAACAATGGTCTCCATTTCATTGAGGTCCCCCATTAGATGAGGAAATTTATTTTGAATTTGGCCCCGGGTGAGCCACTTGCCTTGGTGTAGGAGTTGCCCTGCTTTGACGACTCGATAAAGCTAGATCCTTTGTTGTCATTTCCCTTGATCTATCTGTCCACAATATGATCATTGTATGCATGTTGTATGTAGTCGGGGTTGAGCTCTATTTGTGTCAGTTGTTCTGCTACTTCTGAGGTGTCCAATAATGGTGGGAAATAAGGGTGAAGGAGATCCACGTTGAACATTGGGTGTAGGCCAAGGAAAGGAGGAATGTTGAGCTCAAAATCATTATCCCCCACGGCCTTAGTGATAGTGTACGGTCCATAATGGAGTTGGCGAATCTTCCGATGGGGTCCTGTAAGGCATTCTTTCTACAAATGCAACCAAACTTTGTCGCCCACCTGAAACTTATGCGGCACTCGATGCTGAACATGGAATTGTTTGTACTTGTCATTGGACTTCTGTAGGATATCCTGAACCTGTTGGTGGATCTGTTGGATCTTCTCAATGAACCGGGTGGCTTTGTCAACTTCAGTTGGAGCGAGCGATGAGTCAGTCGAGGTGACCACAAGGGGAAGTGCAACATCTATGGGACCCAATGGTTGGAATCACAACCCCACTTTAAAGGGGTTGTGGCTGGTTGAGTTATGCAAGGCTTGGTTGTAGCTATGTTGGACATAGGGAAGGCTCTCATCCCATGTGCGAGGGTTCTTTGAATTATACATGTGAAGGATATGCACAATCATTCGATTTACAACCTCGGTTTGGCCATCTGTCTGGGGGTGGAAGGTCGTGGATTTGGTGAGCTTGGTGTCCAGCAGTGACCATAGGCTCGACCAGAATGTGCTGAGAAATCAACTATCCCGATCTGAGACAATGGTTTGTGGGATTCCAAAATGTACCCAGACTCGTTCAAAGAAGAGCTTGCCAGTGGCCTCTGTTGTGATGCTCTTCTTACAGGCAACCAGAATCCCCATCTTAGAAAAGCGATCAACAACCACAAAAACACAGTCATTTCCTCGCTTGGTGGATGGGAGGCCTGACATGTAGTCCATTAGGATGGATTCACATGGCCTGTCAGGAGTAGGAAGAGGGGTGTACAGGCCCTGTTTCATAGTGGTCGGTTTGGCAATAGCGCAGGGAGTGCAAGACCTGATATACTTCCCGACCTCCTATCGAAGTTTCGGCCATAGAAATGTTTTTGTATCATCGCCCCTGTCTTTTCGACGCCGAAGTGTCTTACCACACGAATGTAGTGGGCTTCCCAGATCAACTTCGCTCACTCACTTGATGGAACACAGATATGGCCCAGATAACACAACAACCCATCCTAAAGATGGAAATTATTGACAACTGCATTTGCACCCAACATTTGGTAGGTGGTGGAGAAGTCAGGGTCTGTCTCATAGAGTTTGGGCCATCCAGATGTCTCATGGCCACAAGATTCTAGCACTGTGGTGAGTTCCGCGATTGGCAGTCTGCTGAGGCAATCAGCGACGCGATCGGTGCTTCTTGTTTTATACTTGATGTTGAGGTGGAATTGCTACAAGTATGTGGACCACTTTTGATGGCGGTCATTCTACAATTTTCCCTGTGTCTGCATGAACTGTAGTGGCTTATGATCAGTGTGGATGACTGTCTCCTTCCCAAGAATGCAATGTCTCCATTGACGGCATGCTTGCACAATGGAGTACATTTATTTTTCGTAAGTAGGGTACTTATGGACAATATCTGACAGTGTCTCACTATGATAGTCCACGGGGTGGCCGTGCTGAGTGAGAACACTGCCCAGTTTGAAGCATTTGTCTCGATCTCAAAGGGTTGTTGCAAGTCTGGTAGTGAAAGTACTGGGGATGAGCATAAGCGCTGCTTCAAATCATCGAACACTTTTTGTTGGGACCGACACCACGCAAATTTCGCCTTACCACCACCCCTGTTTATTTGGCTGAGGACCCATGCAATATGGGAGAAACCTAACACGAACCTGCGGTAGAAATTAGCAAGTCCCAAGAAGCTCTGAAGCTCACTAAGTGTTGTTGGGGCTGGCCAGTCACGGATGACTTGGATCTTAGCTAGATCCACATGTACGTCATGCTGATCAATGATGTAGCCCAGGTAATGGACCTTGTCCATGCCGAAGGAGCATTTTTCCAGGTTGGTGTATAGCTTGTTCTGTCGCAGGGTGTGCAGAACTTGCTGAATATGTTGTAAGTGTTCGGCCCAAGTCTTGCTGTAAATTAGAATGTCATCCAGATACACCACTACAAAATTATTGGTGAATGGTCGTAGGATATCGTCCATCATCCTCATGAAAATGGATGGAGAATTTTTCAAACCAAAGGGCATGACCAACCATTCAAAAAGTTCTTCCATTGACTTGAAGGCGGTCTTCCATACATCTGTCTATTCTATCGGGACCTGGTGGTAGCCAAACTTCGGATCAATCTTGCTGAAGTATTTGGCCCCCGTGAGTTGATCAAGGAGGTCATCGATTCGGGGAATTGGGTACCGGTTTCTGACAGTGATTTTATTCAGAGCCCGGTAATCAATACAGAGTTGTTAGGTTCCATCTTTCTTCTGTACCAGCACTATTGGGCTCCTACAAGGTGATGAGTTGGGGCGGATGTGCCCCTTGTGGAGCAGTTCTTAGATATGTCACTTGATCTCCTCATTCTCTGACAAAGAGCAATGATAGACTGGCCCATCGGGAAGCGGTGCATCGGGGGTCAAATCGATGGGGTGCTTGACCGGGCACTCCAAAGGTACCCCTGTAGGTGAGGAGAAGATATCTGAGTATTCTTCCATGACCTTTTCTACTTGCTTCTGTTGTGTGGAGAGGTCGACCGCAGAGACCCTGGATGTGGCTGCGATCTTTCCTTTATTCTGAGAGTGAATCATGAAGAAGAAAAACTTCCCCGTATAAGATATGACCTTCCTGCTTTGCCTAGCAGAGATCAAGGAAATAGCACTAGGTGGGACTGCCTCAGGTATCTTGTACAATTTCTTGTTCAAAGTAATAATAACACTATGGGGCCTAGAATCATATACATCATGATGTTTCCATAAATAAGGTTGGCCCAAAAGAACATCACAAACTTTGAGAGGAGAAACATCACACAATACCTCATCTTTGAAGGGCTTGATGTCGTATGACAGTCGACATTGTTGGCCGATGCAGAGATCGCTTCCTTGGCGGAGCCATCCAATGGTGTAGGGTTGTGGGTGCGGTGTTGTTGGCAGGGCTAACCGCTTGATGACCTCTACTGAGATGAGGTTCTTTTGGCTACCGCCACCAACAATGAAGTGCAGCGGGGTGCCTTTTACCCACATCTGTGAATGGAAGAGGCGCTCTCCTTCTTCTGGCTCCTCTGGTTCACCAGGTTGGAGCTTGGTGGTAGAAAAGGTGGCATTGGGTTCTACGTCAATGATATGTATTCCCCTTTCTGGTTCTATCTCGGAGTTAGAATCTACATCTGATTCAGAGGCTTTCACTTCGGCCACCAGTGACTGCTTTGTGTGGCAGTCAGCAGTGTTATGCCAAGGGCTCTTATGGAAGTCGCACCACTTCCCAGTATATTTCTTTGTCTTTCTGGTGTCCTTTGCTTACGGCTTGTACTGGTTGTCCTGATACTGTCCATCTTTTCTCTGTCCTTTGCTTGGTGGGTTGGGGCCGCCCTTTCCTGGCTTTTGTTGTGAGGGGTTCCTAGGCCCAAATTGCCGCATCTTTTGTTTGAGCTTCTGCTCAATTTTGACGGCATTTCGGTAGGCCGCGCCCAAGGATGAGATGTCCAGAAATTCCATTTCGTTCTGGATGTATCTATGCAGAGCACCGCGATACTTGAGCACCAGATGTACATTTGAATCTTAGATACCCAACTTGGTGCGCAAGGTATGGAAGGTATTTGTGAAATCTGGCACTGCTTGGTCTCTTTCTTGCCGCAGTGTGGTCCATTTGGTATACAGGTCGTCATAACTTCTGACAAGGTAGTATTGTTCCTTAATAGCATCCCTGAAGGATTCCYAGGTGGTCGTGACTGAMAATAATGAGGTTTCCTCTGTTTCCTTTTGCTCACAGAAATTTTCCCACCAATATTTGACATGGGGAACATCTTTGAGGAGCACAAAAGTAATCTTTTCTCTATTCAAAAATTTAACACTGTCAATCATCAGAAATGTAAAAATTTTGGTTGGAAGCTTAATATTCAGGCAATGCATGCCATCTCTAAAATTCTGCAATTTCCATTATTAAAAATTGCTCTTATTTTAGGTACCTTGGGATTCCCATAGCTCTTAAAAATTCCTCCTCACAATCTTGGTTCAGTATAATTGATAAGATCAAAGCAAAGTTTGGTCAGTGGGGGTCTCAATGGTTGAACATAATGAGAAAAAGTGGTGCTTATAAAATTGGTTTTGTCAACCCTTCATATATACCAATGCTTAACTATACTTGCTCTAATTGGTATAATGAACTATATGAGCCATAACAACAAAAAATTTGTTTAGCAAAGAGGAAATTCTAATACAAAAGTATCATCTTATAAATTGGAATACTAACAGACTTGCAAAGGATGGGAGTGGCTTGGGAATCAAATATATAGCTTTAATGAATTTGGTAATGGGTGTCAAACTATTGTGGAGACTACTGACATGCATATTAGAATGGTGGAAGAAGATTATATCGAAGAAATACTTCAGGGGTAAGAGAAATAGGTTCATATAGAATCTGATGGGGCCTCATAAAGGATCACATATTTTAAAGTGATGATCCCCTTAATAAACTCAAAAATCACATGGATACTATGAAATGGAATGGAGATCTCGATATGTAATGATAGCATTCTTGGGAAGGAATCTCTTGTTGGAAATATTTTTGTCGTCGATGTCAAAGACAGGGGGAGACTATAGATGTCCAAGATAAAGATTGCAAAATGGAGATTGTTAGAAATATTGTTTTTGGATTTTTTATGCTTAGTTTGGATACTCCATCTTTGAAGTTTTTTTTACTCTGAAGACCTAGCTCTAATGGGAGCATAATATATATGGTTGAAAATTGTATTCTGATACCTTTCCAATAGTATATGGAACTCCTTATAACTCCATAGGAATGAGGAGATATAAAATATTATGTCAGGTCGAGCCACCAAGAAAGGTCGACCCAACTAGTTTTACAAGTTGGCCCCATAAGTGAACACAGAAACATTATAAATACAGGATACATGTGCACATTTGAAGAGTATCCAAACAAGAAGAGCAAGTACAAGTGCACAGAAGAGATATGAGGTGCACAAGAGGAGCTCGGAAATATTCTTGGGGTCTAAAGATGTGCAAGATGAGTTTTCTTGGATTGTTAAGGGCGCGTTATGAAGGACTAAGGTCTATGATGTTGCAAAGTGCGTTGTTTCAAGGTTGTGATGTTGTAGTACTGAATTATATTATGGGAATAATGTTATGAGTTTTTCTAGGGCATGAAGTCTNCTGATACCTTTCCAATAGTATATGGAACTCCTTATAACTCCATAGGAATGAGGAGATATAAAATATTATGTCAGGTCGAGCCACCAAGAAAGGTCGACCCAACTAGTTTTACAAGTTGGCCCCATAAGTGAACACAGAAACATCATAAATACAAGATACATGTGCACATTTGAAGAGTATCCAAACAAGAAGAGCAAGTACAAGTGCACAGAAGAGATATGAGGTGCACAAGAGGAGCTCGGAAATATTCTTGGGGTCTAAAGATGTGCAAGAGGAGTTTTCTTGGATTGTTAAGGGCGCGTTATGAAGGACTAAGGTCTATGATGTTGCAAAGTGCGTTGTTTCAAGGTTGTGATGTTGTAGTACTGAATTATATTATGGGAATAATGTTATGAGTTTTTCTAGGGCATGAAGTCTAAATATGACTAGGGTTTGAAGTTATGCCTGGGGTATGAAGCAAGGAGAGGCATTGGAGCATGAAAGTTAAGGGTATGATGATGTTGTGAAAACGCAGGTGAATTAAAAAGTATTGTATATGAAGATATTATATTGGTACATATACATGTCTTGTTGACTTGGTACTCAGCTAAGGATATTGGTGTCTCCAGTAGGTTGATGCCTACAAGCTTTGTCTCCCACAAGGGTTTCCAAATTAAACTATGTGTATTTTGATTTGAATTCACATGAATTTATTGTTTTAAAGTTAATGAATGGTAGATGAATTCTCATTTAAAGTAAAAAGTATCTTATATTGATTCACCCCCCCTCTCAATATAAGCATAAGTTCAACAATTGGTATCAGAGCACTTGGTATAAGTTCAATAATTGGTATAAGTTATATTGAATGTTATAAGTGCAATAGCTATGGGCACATAGAATGTGGTTGTAGAAGTAGTTAAACAAAGTCTCCTAAACAAAACAAGAAGATGTTGTTAACAAGCATATTCCCATCAAGTACCACTTCCTAAGAAAATAGGTAGTTGAGCAAAGTGTCAAGATGGAATACATTACCACCAAATAATAGCTTGTTGATATTTTTACTAAACCCCTTCCCAAAGACACATTTGAATTTCTCAACAAAAGTTGGGAGTGATATCTGTAAATCCTATCCTTATACAATATCTACTACAAACAGATATTCAGAAAAGAACAGAAAAGATACAATGGCAAATACAAACATTACACAGAGATGTTTTCCCTGGAAACCCAAACCGGGAAAACCAACATATTATATATTCATTCATAGTGTTACATTGTTTATAATACAATGTAAATATAGGAGTCAGTTACATCCAAAACCCTAACCCAATGACCTAGATTAGTCCAAAACCCTAATTCCTTAACCGAAAATAGAAAACCATCAGCAAAAACCATGTGCCGAAAAACCACCTAAATACATGACACATTTCCCGAGGTAGGTGTCACATTTCCCGAATACTCGTGCAAAGAATATAACACATACCCAACATTCTCCCACTTGTTGTTTTCTTTTCATACAGGGGGTTACAGGGTTACATAGTCAAAAATCCAACACAACAATGCCCATGGATCCTCTACACCAAGAGAACTTCTCAGTGCTCACAAATTTTGTTAATGAGTCTGCAACATTCTTCAAAGTGTCCACCTTCATCAGTGATACTTTCTTTTCTTCAATCATGTCTCTCACAAAGTGATATTGAACATCAATGTGCTTTGTCTTTGAATGATAAGCAGGGTTCTTCGCCAGAAAAATTGCACTCTGACCGTCACACTCTATCCTTACAGCTTGTTGTACCAACCCAATACCTGACCACAATCTTTGTAACCATACTGCTTCCTTACATGCATGAGTGGTTGCCATGTATTCAGATTCTATAGTTGAAAGTGCCACTGCAGCCTGTCTTTTGCTCATCCAATTTATTTCTCCTCCAAACAGGTTAAACACATACCCTCTTATAGATCTCTTACGATCCAACTCTCTAGCCCAGTCTTTTGTTAATGTTTAATCCATTATAATAGTTCTTTGCATTTCAATAGATAACAATAGCATAATACAAGATCACTAAGAAATACCCAATCACAAGAGACACAACATTTATCCTGGGAAACCCTCTAGGGGAAGAAAATCCAGCAAAACTTCCTTATTATAGATAGCCAATACAATGCCAAGAGATAACTCAAACTAAAATAGAAGTTCCTCTCCCAAAGATGCGCCACTCTCTCTTCTTCTTCTCGAATTCTGAAACTTGTCTCTCAAAATGAGCGAGTGATTTGTGTCTAAGTGAGGCGCTAGCCTCCTTATTTATATTAGACTAGCACGTGTGAAGTGTCTCTTCACTGGCAAGGCCGACTTCTCCAACTGGGTGGTTATAACCACCTTTATTATAATTCAGTGCCCCTTTAATATTTTATGGGGCCGACTTCTTATTTTGCCTATTACAATTATCTTTTGACCAATCCACAAAAGGGGATTTGGTACTTTATAATAACCGACATGATCAATCCGCAATGGGGATTGATCCAATGAATAATATATCAAATAATAATAAGAATACACTTTGCAGTTACATTATTTTAACACTCCCCCTTAACAAGAAGGGTATTCTTCAGCAGCATCATGC
>SNQJ01S0260642.1:0-12257 GCA_010110895.2 Picea sitchensis
ATTCCATCATTGATGTGAGTCAAGATGATTCACAAGAGGACGATGTTATGCAGAAAAAGTCACCGTTCAGTTGGTTTGGTAAGAAATGGTTGGATTTCTTAAGCAAGTAACGCTTGCATTTTTCTGATTGTAAATGCACTTTTCAGCGTTATGTGTGCATTTATGGGAAGATCGATTTGATGTTGAAAGGAGTCTTGAATGGTTGATGATTTTCTAACGACTATGTTTTGTCGATCATGTTGTTCGACTTGTGTTTCGTCGATGGTGTTTATTAACTTGAAAGTTGATTTTGAAAACGCCATGTGCTTTGATTAAGTACGAGATGCGACAGTTTGTTGGAAGAACAAAAGATTTTGTTGGCATCATTTTTCAATCTTGTATGATTTGTTTTCAAGATTGATGTTTTTCTTGGCTTGTGACAAGATGTCGCAGGGAAGTTTTGCAGCCATTGGAGAGTTGATTTTGTTGACGCCAAAGAGTTCGAAAGAGGGACTTGATTCTCAGTGGGAAGGTTGGCAGTCTTCCAAGCACAGAGAGAGCAGTGGGTCAGCAGCAGCCAGAGAGCATTGGTTGAAGGACATAGCCAGTTGCAGTGCACGGCATGTCAAAGTGTTCAGGTGATTGTCGAAAATATTTTGATTGAAAGCAGACAGATAAGCTTTTGTGGGTCCAAAAGCCTTTCAGTGGGAAGGTGTGATCAAAATCTGGATTAGGGGATCAAATTTTGCTCAATTTTCAAAGTGCTCAGAATGTGACGAAAATGGTGCCATTGTGCCCGTCTCGTCTTCCTGATTATGGTGGTATATTTACTTTCTCAAACAGAGTCTGTATGGAGAAGATATCGCAATCTGTTTGCCGAGCCAAACAGGGAAAATTTTGATGCTGACTGTACCTGTCCGTACAGTCCATACAAGACACGTGTCAAGTCCGTACAGTCTGTATAGGAGACATGGCAGGACCATATAGCATACGTGTCCGGTCCGTACAGGACACGTGGTGGCTTTAGGGAGTGACACGTGGCATGCATTTTTGGACTTTTGGGTGTACAGTTGACCAATTCGGAGGTGACATGTGTCACCACTGGAACGGTGACATGTGGCACAGGATGACGTCAGCAACATGCGTGGCACTGACTTGGCAGTTGGTGACATGGCAGGCATTCGTTGGCTGACAATTGGGTGAATTATATGGCGACACGTGGCATGATTTTGTGCAATGGAAAGGTGCCACGTGGCCCAATCAAGGGCTGTCACGTGGCACCCCGATTTTTGTCTACTTGGTCTTGGGTTCAAAAGTTTTGGGGTCGACCGGATTTGGACCGGTGACCTCCCCCACTATCCAACGCTTTATCAAATTTCCACTAACCATCATACCGTCGATGTTCCTTGTTATAGGAGTCAATGCACATATATTTAAGTTGATCTATTGTGTTGATTGGAAAGGGGGGCGGGCCGGGGCTTAGCCCTGACCCGTGGACGTGTTGTATTTCATATGACCCAACTTTTATATAATGGTCCGACTGTTGGCGCATTGCATTGCATTGCATTGCAATTGCAATATATTACATTGTAATATATTTTATATATAACCCATGTGTTAATACATTTGTGCGCGGTTTCAATTGTAAAGCCCAACGGTTATGTTGGTTGCATGTGACCGTTATGTGCGTGGTTTGGTTAAAACCCGGAGTTTATGCATGCGGGGTTTTGAAATTACGGTTGGCATGGTTTTAAAACCATTAGCCTTTTATCCCTAACACGATGTCACATGATGACCATATGCCCGAGTGCTTGGCGGTTGGGGGCTGGAGGCGCCCTAACCGTCCTATAGTTTGGACCGTTTTTCGGAACCGCTCGGTGCTGGGTTTAAACGTGCGTTTTGGAGCGTGTTCTGGGTTCATGCACACAAAGGTGCGTTTTGTAGAGCCAGTTCTAGCAAATCTTGAAGGAGGAAAATGGAGGAGGCCTAACTTCTTCATCGTTTGGCCGTTTGAGGTGCCGTAAAAGCCCAGCCAGGGATTTTTGGACGTGCTGGATCCATTGGTGCCATTTTCACAACCATTTGAAGATTTCTTCTACAAGTTTTTCACCATTGAAGTTTCAGGAAGCTATAGGGAACTTCAAGCCCTCTTTGATGGAGGACATGGTTTGGTGCTTTTGCCAAAGAGAAGCTCAGGGAAGCTTATGGCCAAATGTAGAAGAGGTCATGCCCGGATGAGACATGATCCGTTTTCAGAGTTGTATTAGTCATTTTTGGGGTTTTTATGTGTTCTGATCTCAATGGTGCAGTCTTTTTTTCCATTGGAATTGAGAAGCATCTTGTAAAAGAACTTTTGACTAATTAATCCCAAAGAGCCAAGTCCATTATGGAGGCTCAAGGAGATGTAGCCCGGAGGGGGGTGAACTCCTTTATCATGTTGTGATTGTTCTGAGTTTGATGGTTTGTTTGCTGCAAGTTTAGTTGCTGTGTATTTGTTTAAAGTACATATTTAACCATCTAAAAGAACATTTGCTCACACATAAGCATTTACAAGAAGATACATGAACTTAACACATAAGTTTATTTTGCATATTTATACACATGAAGCAAGGTCCTGTAAAGTTTATTTTAATGAAGTAGGGGTGCTTGCATAGCATAACAAGTCAGCCTTCTATTTTCAGATCACTTATTGGAGAGAAATTCTTCAGTGTTGTGCCAAGGGATTTTATGATATTCACACCATTTTCCCATGTCCTTATTCATCTTCGCATTTCCATTCTTGTGTTTCATCTTGGACTGGTTCTCCTGAGAGTGGCCATATTTTATTTTTCCTTTGTTGTGTGGGTTGGGGACACCTTTTCCCTACTTCAGTTGTGAGGAATCTGCAGATCCAATATCTCTCCTCTTTTGATTAAATTTCTGCTCGATCTTGACAACATATCTATATGTCGTACCCAATGAGGCGATGTCTAGAAAATCCATTTCTATTTGAATATATCTATGGAAATAACCATGGTATTTGAGCACTAGATGTCGCTCAGATTATTCGATACCCAATTTGGTGCATAGGGTATGGAAAATATGGTGAAATCTAGTACTCTCTGGTCCCTTTCTTGACGTAGGGTGGTCCATCTAGTGTATTGGTCCTCATAGGTTCCAACAAGGTAGTATTGTTCTTTAATGGCATACCAAAAGGAATCCTATTTAGGGGAAACCACAAATATTTCAGATTCTTATATGGAACTTTGCTTAGAGTAAGTGTCCCACCAGTCCTTAACATGGGGGACAACGTTGAGGAGTCCAAAAGAAACATTTTACCTATCAGAGAAATTGTGGACTGAAAACCACCCTTCGAGCAGATTCAAGCATTTCTCTACAACATCTGCATCTATCAATCCTTCAAATAATGGAATATCAAAATTTACCTCTACCTTGAATGGGGTTTCATGGCCACTTGATGAAGATTCTTCTCTTGTGGGCAGCCACCGAAGGATCTGCACAAATTTGTCCATCATTTCATTCCTTTGTCACGCAAGAGCTTCCTCGAGCAACATTTTAAAAGGATATCTTATTCCATCATATTTATTTTCATCTCCCATGGGTTTTTGTTGGGCTCAGAATGACCGATATTGTAACAGATCGATTGGTTCAAGTCCCAACTTCTTGTACCCAGATATTGTCAGGGACATGCATGAAGAAAAATAAATGAATATAAAACCACTCTGATACAAGTGATCCAGATTTAGGAGCCGAACAAACTGATTAATTTACTAAATACAATAAACAAAAAGATATGAAGAACAACATATATATCCAGTAAACAATATCTTCTATTGAATAAATGAAATAGGCTAAAAATGTAAAACTGCAAAACTTAAACACTTGCTTGAATGGTGGTAGCTATCGCTGAGAAGAGATGTGGCTACTATGCACATTTCTCTAAGAAGAATCATGACAATGAAGCTCTAAAGGCATTTTTAACATTACACATGAATTCCAAAACCATAGACATCGAAAAACCTAACCCTAGGAGATGAAACAACAAAAGTCATGTGGGCCCCTATGGGTAAGTTTGTACCTCAACTTCTCGGAGTCGTAACTTTTGAATACGACCTTCGTTTTAGGCATGTGATATCCCATTGAAAATGTATTTTAAAGAAATACACATTACACTATCAAAATATGAATAGAAATAACTTTACACCAATAGAAATAGGAACCTTAACTGCTTTACATTCCTGCATATTAAACCTGTGCAATATTGTCTCAACATATTTTATCTGATTTAACTAGAGTTTCCTCTTTTTTCGATCTCTTTTCATTTCCATTCCCAAAATGAAATTTGAAGCACCGAGATCCTTCATGTCAAATTTATAGGACAACTAATTTTTCACATCCTCGATAATCTCCTTGTTGTTTCCTATCAACAACATGTCATCCACATACAAGACCAAATAAATAAAATCATCACCAATTAATTTAAAATACACTCAATGATCCTCTTTGCTTCTTGTGAAACCAAGTCCCAACATATAAGTATCGATTTTTTGATACCACATCCTTGGTGATTGTTTTAAACCATACAGGGACTTTTTCATCTTGCATACCATCTCCTTCTTTCCCTTCACAACAAATCCTTCTATTTGTTTCATATAGATTTCTTATTCCATATCCCCATGTAGTAATTTTATCTTCAAATCCATCTTTTCTACTTGAAAATAAAATTCAACAACAACAAATAACATAACTCTTCTAGATGTTAACTTGGAAACAAGAGAAAAAATGTCACCAAAATCAATTCTGTCAACCTGAGAATAACCCTTTTCTACTAACTGAGCTTTGTATTTATCCACTTTTCCTTTTGCATTCAACTTCTTTTTAAATACCCATTTTTTTCGATGGGATTTCTTCCAGTCGATAACTTCACTAGACCCCAAGCCTCATTTTTATCCAAGGATGAAATTTTTTCGTCCATGGAATTTTTCGAGAGATGTCCATCTTTTGAATCCATTGCCTCCCTGACAGTTCTAGGATCATCATCAATAATAGACAAAGAAAAATTTGAACGAAAACTAGATGGAGTATACCTTTCTGGTAGCCTTCTTTCTCAAATCGATCTCCTCAATACTGGAGTATTAGGATCTTCTTATTTTGATTCCCATTTTTCTGTAGAGTCTGATTCATCATCCTTTAAATCAAACTCTATTTTCTATGGTTCTTCCTTACTTGGTAGGAATTCCTTTTTAACAACATCCTTCATTTCTCTAAATAGCACATCTAGTCTATACACTACCTTCTTAGTTTTTGGGTTCCAAAGATTATAAACTTTGAGACCATTGTTATATCCAATAAAGATACACTTTTCATCCTTCTTATCTAGCTTACTCGTGTTTTCCTTTGGAACATGAACATATGCATCACATCCAAATACCTTGATATGTGTGAGAGAAGGTTTCTTACCAGTCCATACCTCTTGTGGAGTCTTTTCATCCAACATTGATGAGGGTGATTTGTTGACTAGGTAACATGCAATACTCACTACCTCTACCCAAAATGTTTTCCCTAACTCGACACCATTGAGCATGCACCTTTCTTCTTCCATCAACATCTTATTAATCCTTTCTACAAATCCATTATGTTGAGGTATATATGGAGTAGTATTATGCCTTTCTATACCACACTTCTTACATAATTCTTCAAATTCATTCCCACAGAACTCTCCACCATTATCTGTCCTCAACACCTTAATTATTTTCTCTGTTTTATTCTCAACAAGAGCCTTAAACTCTTTAAAACTATCAAATAATTTAGATTTTTTCCTGAGGAAACATATCCAAGTATTCCTCGAGAATTCATCTATAAATGAGGCATAGTACATATATTTTCCTAGTGATGGGACAAACACGTGTCCAAAAACATCATTGTGAACTAGCTGTAAAGTTCCTTCTTCCCTCGTTGCACTAGAGGGGACTCTAACTCGATTCTACTTCCCATATACACAATGTTCATAGAAATCAAAATCCAGAGAGCACTTAGACATATCTTCAACCATACCTTTAGTGTGTAGTAGTCAAAGACCCTTCTGACCGATATGCCCCAGTCTTTGATGCAACAGCATAGCCTTTTCTCAAGAGACTGTAGGAGTTATTTCTTCTTCAACTCCAATATTAGATAAAATGGAACTATTACACCCATCACTAATATTTCTTCCTTGCATATTATACAAAGTTCCAAAATGAACTCCTTTCAAAAACACCATTTCACCTCGAACCATCCTGCAAGTTTCCTTTTCAAATAATTTTTTTACCCCTACATCATCCATTTTTCTTATAGAAATAAAATTTATGGTCAAACTTGGGATGTGCAAAACATCAAGCGGTGTTCTAATCCTTCCAACTATGAGCCTCAACTTGAATTTTCCTCGTCCTATGATTCTGGTTGTTTAATCATCACCTAAGAAACCATTACCTCCATCATACCTTTCATATTCATAGAACCACTCCATGTGGAAAGGAATATGAAAGGATGCACCTAAGTCAACCAACCATGCCTCATGATCTACATGTGTGCTTGAAGAATCCAAGTAGACATACCCTCCTTCTTCCTTGGAGGTATTTTCTTATGTAGAAGGATATTCTTCAGATCCCTTATTTTTCTCAAATTTGGATCTATAGTACTTCTTGTAGTGCCCTTCTTTTCCACATCTCCAACAAGGATGAGACCACTTCATCAAACTTCGAGTAAGTTGTATTACTACCTATGGCCACAACTAGACTATCCCACAATTCTGGTAAAGAACAAAGTAAACTAATACGCTTATCTTCATCTAAAATTTTAATCTCAACATATACTAACTGACTTACCACAGTATTGAAGGAATTCAAATTCTCTTCCATCAGGTCTACATCTCGCATCCTCGGGTTATACAACTTCTTTCTTAGGAATAGTTTATTTGTGAGGGACTTAAACTTATACAACTTCCCCAACTTATCCCATAAATCATTGGTTGTAGCTTCCTATGACACATTCAATAATACTAAATCTGAGAGGCTCAGTTGGATTGTGCTCCTCGCCTTCCGATCCAAATTTTTCCAGTCATCTCCTGAGGTTCCTGTAGGTGAAGTACCTAGATCTACCATGATCCACTAATCTTTGTCCAGCAACAGATCTTCCATATTGAGCTTCCACAACTCAAAACATTTCTGACTGAACTTCTTCATCTCCATTTTCTAATTGCACGCCATTTCATTTCACCTGAAAAATCAAAACCACATATCTCCCACTGTAAAAAGGCTTATCACAGTCCTGAGCCAAACCATTGACTACAATGGCGTCCCCCTGAAGACAACAAATATCTGATACCAAATGTACATTTTAACCTTGTACAATATATACTTGAATAATATTTTCAATCAAAGAACAAAAAAGATACAATGGAAAATGCAAACATTACATAGATATTTTTCCCCTGGAAACCCAAAATTGGGAGAACCAACATATTCTATATTCATTCATAGTGATACATTGTTTACAATGCAATATAAATATAGGATCCAACAAAATCCAAAATCCTAACCCAATGACCTGGATTAGTCAATAACCCTAATTCTTAACCGAAAATAGAAAACCATCAGAAAACATCCATGCGCCAAAAAACCACCAAACAATGGACACGAAAATCGAGGCAACATGAAAAAAAAGGAAACAATGTGAAACTACTACTCATGCAAAGAATATAGCACATAACCAACATGTACCGAAGACCTAATACATGGTGGTGAAGTCTGGATCTTGCTGATAAAGTTGGGGCCACTCAAATGCCTCATGTCCACATGAATGGATCACAGTGGTGAGTGCAGCCACGGGAGGTCGACTGATGCAGTCAACAATAGGATTTGTGCTCCTTGTCTTATACTTGATGTTGAGATGGAACTGTTGCAGGTAGGTGAACCAATTTTGATGGTGGTCATTCTGTAACTTCCCATGTGTCTCTATGAACTGCAGAGGCTTGTGATCAGTGTGGATGATCGTCTCCTTTCCCAGAATGTAATGTTTCCATTGATGACAAGATTTTACAATGGAATACATTTCCTTGTCATAGGTGGGGTATTTCCGGACAGTATCTGAGAGTGTCTCACTATGGTATGCCACCAGATGATCATGCTGAGTGAGAATTGTGCCTACAACATAGACAGATGCATCAGTCTCAATCTCAAATGGTTGTTGAAAATCAGGCAAGGAGAGCACTAGAGCTGAGAAGAAGCGATGCTTTAGATCCTCAAATTCTCATTTTTGTTCCTTCCCCCACACAAAAGTTTCCATTCCATCGCCCTTGGTCACATGGCTGATGGCCCATGCAATATGGGAGAATCGCAACATGAATTTTCGGTAGAAGTTGGCCAGTCTAAAGAACCTCCAAAGCTCGGTTAGTGTGGTTGGAGTTGTCCAGTCACGAATGACTTGGATATTAGAGGTATCGACATGTACCCCATTCTCATCAACAATGTATCACAAGTATTGGACCCTCTTCATTCAAAAGGAACATTTTTCCAAGTTGGAATATAGCTTGTGTTGCCACAGAGTGCTCAAAACCTGTTGAATATGCCTCATGTGGTCCTCCCAAGTTCTATTGAAGATGAGGATGTCATCCAAATATACCACCATAAAAGAGTTAGTGAAGGGTCTCAATACATCATCCATCAACCTCATGAAAGTGACTTCTACATTTGTTAAGCCAAAGGGCATGAACAACCATTTAAAGAGAGATTCTTTAGATTTGAAAGTTGTCTTCCATACATTAGTTGGTTCGATGGGAACCTGGTGGTAGCCAAACTTTAGGTCAATATTGATAAAGAAATTTCCCCCTTTGAGTTGGTCAATAAGGTCATCAATCCTGGGAATTGGGTACCAGTTTCTAACTATGATTTTGTTTATTTCTCTATAATCAATGCGGAGTCACCAGGTCTCATCCTTCTCTTGCACTAGTACAATCGAGATTCAGCAAGGGGAGGAGTTGGGTATGATGTGCCTCTGTTGAAGAATCTCTTGGATCTGAAACTTTATTTCTTCATTTTCCATCAGCGAGTGATGATAGACAGGTCCATTAGGAAAATTTTCACCAGGGGTTAGATCAATTGGATTCTTGACTTGGAAGTGCCTTGGTACTTTGATGGGTGAGGAGAATATGTCTCTGTACTCTTCCATGATCCCATACACTTTCTTCTACTGCAAAGAGAGGCTCTGTGTAGAGGCCACAGATATGGTGATGACCTTCTTCTTACTGTGATAATGGATAACAAAAAATATGAACTTCCTAGTCTATGAAATGACCTTACTACATTGCTTAGCATAGATTAAAGAAATAGTGGTAGTTGGCACTACCTCTGGTATCTTGTATAATTGTCTACCCAAAGTAATAATAAAACTACAGGGTCTATACTCATACACAACATGATGCTTCCATAAACATGGCTGTCCTAAAAGAAAATAAAAAACTTCAAGGAGATAAATATCACACAATACCTCATCTTTGAAAGGCTTGATGCCATAGGGGAGACAACACTATTGGCTAACACAAAGATATATTCCTTAGTGAAGCTAGTCGATGGTGTATGGTTGTGGATGCAGTGTCATATATAGTTCTAGTCGCTTGACCACCTCTGCTGAAATCAGGTTCTTCTAATTGTCGTTATCGACAATGAAATGAAGAGGATCCCCCTTTACCCACATATGTGAGTGAAATAGGCATTCCCCTTCCTCTGGTTATTTTGCTTCACTTGGATGTAATTTGGTGGTAGTGACAATGGCACTAGGTTATCATTGATAATCTGCTTCCCTCCTTATGGATTTGATTCCTAATCATAATCGACCTCTGAATCAGAAGCCTTCATCTTGGCAACGAGTGACTGCTTGGAGAGACATTCTTAAGTGTTGTGAAAAGGGATTTTATGGTATTCACACCATTTTCCCGTGTCCTTCTTCATCTTCTCATTTCCCTTCTTTTGTTGCATAATGGACTGGTTGTCCTGAGAGTGGCCATCTTTTCTTTGTCCCTTGCTGTGTGGGTTGGAGTTGCCTTTTCCCTCCTTTGGCTTTGAGGAGTTTATAGATCCAAACTCTCACCTCTTCTAATTAAATTCTTCTCGATCACGACAACATAGCTATAAGTCGTATCCAATGAGGCGATGTCCATAAAATCCATTTATTTTTTAATGTATCTATGAAAAAAACCTCTGTATTTGATCACCAGATGTCGCTCAAAGACTTTGATACCTGATTTGGTGCGCAGGGTATGGAAAATATTGGTGAAATATGGTACTGCCTGGTCCCTTTATGTACGCAAGGTGGTGCATCGAGTGTACTGGTCCTCGTATCCTCCAGCAAGGTAGTATTGTTATTTAATGGCATCCCAAAGGAATGTAATGTAGGGAAACCAAAAATATTATAGATTCCTCTATGGCCCTTTTCTCAGAGTAAGTGTCCCACCAGTCCTTAACATGGGGGGAAACCTTGAGGAGTGAAAAAGTAATCTTTTCCCTATCAAAAAAATTGTGGAACGAAAAATACCCCTTGAGTAGATTCAACCATTTATCTACAACATCTGCATCTATTAGTCCTTAAAATAATGGAATGTCAAATTTTACCTATACCTTGAAGGGGGTTGCATGGTCACTTGGTGAAGATGCTTCTTCTATGGGCATCAGCCGAAGGATCTTCCATTTTTTTTTAATCACTTAGTTCCTTTTTTGTGCACGAGATTCCTAGAGCAACATTTTAAAATGATCTCCTATTCCATCATATTTCTTTTCATATCCCATGGGTTGTTTTCAGGCTCAGCGTGACCAATATTTAAACAACTCGATTGGTACGAGTCCCAACTTCTTGTACCTAGATCATGTCAGGGACATGCATGAAGAAAAATAAACCAAGAGCAAACTGCTCTTATACCACTGATCCATATTTAGAAGTGGAATGAAATGATTAAGAGACTGAATACAATAAACACACAGATACAAAGAACAACACAAATATCTAGTGAACGATATCTTCTATGAAATAAATGAAATAGGCTAAAACTGTAAAATAGGATAACTAAAACACTTTCTTGAATGGTATTAGCTCTCTCTGAGAAGAGATGTGGCTATTAGGCACATCCTTCTGAGCAGAATCATTACAATGAGGCTTCATATGCCTTTTTAACCTTATCATGAATTCCAAAACTATAGACATCCAAAAACCTAACCCTAGGAGATGAAACACCAAAAGTTATGTGGGACCCTATGGGTAAGTTGGTACCTCAACTTACCAGGGTTGTAACTTTTGCATACGACCACCATTTTAGGGGCGTGATAGCCTATTGGAAAGTTCTTTTAGATAACTACACATTACGCCATCAAACTCTGACTCCATCTAAACTTTTACTATGGCAAGTCAAAAAAACATTGTTTAGTGCCCCAAAACAAACTTGGAGGTAGAACAAGATGTGCTGCATGAAAACATACAAAATAAGCCAATTGGATTAGGTGGGAGGCCACAAGTATTTACCTGGAAGATGTGTATGGATTCATATAGTCCCAAAAGTGTAGAGCCCACAATTACAAAGAAGTACAGAAGAATGTGTTGAACTAAAACCTGTCAAGAGGAGCGAGTTGGAATAGGTGGGTGGCCACCAATATCCACCTAGATCAAATCTCGAGGCTTTCATCTCAACAAACAATGACTATTTGGATAAAAAATCATTCATATTGTGCCAAAGGGATTTTTTGGAAATCACACCACTTTCCAGTGTCCTTCTTCAACTTCCCATTACCCTTATTTTCGGTAGCTTGGACTGGTTGTCTTGGGACTGGCCATCCTTGCTCTATCCTTTTCCCTGGGACTTAGAGCCACCCTTACCTAGATTCTGTTTCGATGGGTTTGCATAACAAAAATATCACTATTTTTTTTTCTTGAACTTCTAATCGATCTTGATAGCATATCGGTAAGTGACTCCTAGTGAGGAGATGTCCAGGAACTCCATATTTGACTAGATGTACCGATGTAGGTCACTAAGGTATTTTAAAACTAGGTTTTGCTCGAAGTATTTAATACCAATATTTTTCCATAAGGTATGGAATATGTTGGTGTACTCTGACACCATCTGGTCTATCTCCTGATGTAGAGTTGTCCATCTCATGTATTGGTCATCATAGTTTCCGATAGTGTATTATTTATCCTTGAGGGAATAAAAAAAATCCACCCAAGTTGGGCCTGGCCCAAAAATGATAGATTCATATTCA
>SNQJ01S0260643.1:2255-12256 GCA_010110895.2 Picea sitchensis
GCAGGAGAAAATTCTTATGAGATTGAGTTGTCGGATGGCATCGGGATACCTCTGATATTCAATGTCACAGATTTATACCCATATAGAGATGGAGAAGCAAAGACTGGAACTGAGGAGCCAGTGATCCAGTGGATGAAACAATTGCCAGTTGCAGAGAAGCCACAGATGGAATGCATACTGGACAAGAGAATGGGTAAGAAGACCAGACGAAAGAAATACTTTGAGTATCTGGTCAAGTGGAAGAATCACCTAGTAGAAGATGTCAGCTAGGAGAATGAAGCCGAGATACAGAAGCATAAACATACCGTGCAAGAGCTCATGGAAAGGAGCCCATGAAAGTTTTCAAGCCAAGGAGTATGATGCAAGAGCATCGCCAACACATCAAGCGAGCCAGCGCGGAAGCAGAAAGACAGTTGGACAAGCCAACACAAATTTTGAAAACACTTTGGGATTGTTGTGGAAATCTTAAATGAGTCATCTAAGAGATGGCGCACTTGTATATTGCAATGGACCTTGAGTGGATATCTCTCGTCCGTTAGTAGATAGACAACATTTAATTTAGTTAATGCAGTTAGATAGGAATTTAATTCTAGATTTGATAGCTTAGAATCCAAGAGGGAAAACGGATATAGACACCCTCCTTTGTACATTGTAACAATAATTGAATAGAGCCAGAAGTATTCAGGAAGAGAAGAGTAGGAAGAGAACTGTGTATGAAGAACATCCATGTATAGATATTTGAATTAATAGAAGAAAGCTTTGATTCAAATCCATGGTTTTGTGTTGTTTCTCTGTGTATTGATTCTATGCTCCTAAACGTTTGCTTCCTGTCATGCATTTTCTTTTATATGTTGTGTATGTGATTTCATGTGTGAATTGAAGTCTGAGGGGAAGAGTGAATGAGTTTCAATTGTTTCTCTGATTGAGCCAGAGATTCCTGCAAGGAGTGCAGTCGAATTGTCCGCAAGGAGTGCGTTGACAAAAGGGTTCAATTAGAGATAGATTTAGTTCTCATTTCCTCGAAGTTGTAGTTAGGCACATGGCCGTGCAAGGAGTGCGTAGGCCAAGGAGAAGTATCAAAATTGCGATTATGAGGAAAGCCTTGAAATACTATTTCTTCAGGTGTGCGCAAAGTCAAAGAAGGCTGAACACTAGAAGTGTTTGCAGGGTTGCCGCAAGGAGTGCGTGCAAGAAATTCTCAGAAGGACTTGAGAAGTTGAGAGAAAGATCAGGAGGATTAGGCCTTCGAATTAGTCGAAGGATTTCACAGAGAGGTTGCGCATCGAAGCGTTCAAGCAAGTACTAAAGGCTCGCGCGCAGGTGAACAAGTCTTCATGGGAAAAAGTACCTTGTTTGGTTCGCAGAAATCCATTTGGGAAAAGCGAACGGTCGAAATCCTTCGAGGAGGTTTCACGAAATTTCGTGGAACGTCGGATCTCACGGAGGTGCAAGGAGGTTACAGTGAGAATGTCCGAAAGGATTTGAGACTCAGGAGGAGCGTAACCATTGATCTGTGCCACAGGGGCCATTGGATCTGTACGTAGGATCATGTATCGAGGTTTGTAGGTTGAAGCCCGTGATCTTGGCAACAGAAGCTGCGAAGTCGCGAAACGTGATATCCCGATAAGCTTAGAACCGTCCATCAGTAGGGATGCGTGTCAGGATATCCCAGGGAAGTTGGGGATCGGAGAATCGGGGTTTCTAAGAGCAAGAAACTCTTCCAAGTTGGAATCGCGATCAGCGATATCCCGACGGGAAAGTCATGTGGGCCACAACAAGAGGTAGTGGAGGATAGGTGGCATAGTGTCGGAGATCGGGAAAACAGAAGTCCCGAGTCCTTTGGTATCAGGATTCACGATCCCGCAAATTCCAAAATCTCGATCGAAGTGACGGGGTGTGGAAAAGTCAATTCACACGTGCGCATCGGAGATTCAGCGCATCGGGTATCGGGAGTCGGCAAATCAAAGCATACGACATCGCGAGTTGTGAAATCACGATAGAGAAGAAGTTTCGATAAGGTGAGAGAAATTCAACGTGACTTGCCATCGGGTCTCGGGGATTTAAGAACCCAGTGACCAACAGAGAACTTGTGAAGTCACGAGTTTCGATTCCCCGATAAGTTAAGAAAAGGGGGATCGCGCGAGAGAAGAGAATCTGTGGGTAAGAAAGATTCCCGATAGGGAATCAGAAGAACCCTTGGGTTCTTCGGGCCGTGAAAGAAAGAAGATCCTGAAGAGGTGGACGTGCTCTGAGGAGTGCACCAGTCGTCAAGTGGTATCAAAGTGGGAAGTTGTTTTCTTTCCATAGCAGAGAAGGATAATTCACCATGCCGCCCAGAAGAGAGAGACAGTCACCTGACCCAGAAGATAGGGAGGTGTCGAGAAGAGGCAGGCCAGTAGGAAATCCAGAAATGGAGAGGCAAATGAGAGATCTCTGAGAAAGACTTGAGGAGATGGAGACAATGCAAAGACGCACAGCTAGTGTAGGGGATCTGAGTGATTCTGACAGCGAAATTGAAGTTGAACGTGACGGGGAAGTTGCAGTTGAAGATGAAGAAAATGAACGTCTAATTAAAGCTATCACCAGGATGGGTAATGGACATTCCAGTTTATGAGGGAAATCTGGATGCATAAGAGCTACTAGATTGGATTAGAGATCTTGATACCTACTTCGATTATGAGGATATCGAAGAGGATAAGAAAGTCAGGCATGTTGTCACACGCTTCAAGGGACATGAAGCATTGTGGTGGGACGAGCTACAAGAAGATAGACGCTGCAAAGGCAAGCAGAAGATCAAGAGTTGGGATCGAATGATCGCGAAGATGAAAGTGAAATTCATGCCAAGGGTCTATCAAATTACTCTGTTCAGGAGGATGCAGAACCTGAGACAGAAGTTGATTATGGTGAAAGAATACACTGAGGAATTCTATCGACTGAACATCATAGCAGGTCATCGGGAGAGCGATGATGAGAAGGTTGTCAGATATCTGAATGGTCTGAGATATGACATTCAGGATGAATTAAGCATGGTAACCATCAGAACTGTAGAGGATGCTTATCAAATGGCTTTGAAAGCTGAGGAGAAGCTGAGCCGAAAGCAAGGTCAGCGAGGGCAAGGTAGAAGCCAACCCAGAGGCAAAGAAGTTGCCCAGGATAGATACCAGAAGCCCAAGGAGGAATGGAAAAAACCTCAGGGTAAAGTTGAGAGAGGTGGAACCTCATAGCGAGGACCATATGTTGAACATAGGGGGTAGCATACAGAGTAGAGGGGAGATTATGCTGACGCAAATACTTTTCCTCGTACCAGAGGTAGAGGAAGAGGCTGAGGTGGAGTAATTACATGCTTCACGTGTGGGAAGAATGGGAACAAGTCCTATGAGTCTCCAGAGAAAAAGAAGGACATTGGAGAAGCTCACATCGCCGAAGCACAGAAGCGAGATGTTGAGGTCGAAGACACAGAAGGTGGAAGGTCATTGATGATGCGTAAAGTTCTCTTAACACCTGGAAAGGAGGTGGAGGACTCAGCTCAAAGGACCAGACTTTTCAGAACAGCTTGCAAGACCAAGGACAGGGTGTAAAAGGTTATTGTTGACAGTGGTAGCACGAACAATCTCGTTTCAACCGAGACGGTAGAGAAGCTAGAGCTGGAAACGACTGACCATTCGAGTCCATACAAAGTTTCATGGCTAGAGAAAGGACACCAGGTAACTGTTACTAAACAATGCTTGGTTCAATTCAAAATAGGAGGGTATAATGATAAAGTACTATGTGATGTCATTCCTATGGATGTATGTCATTTATTGCTGGGTAGACCATGGCAATATGACAGAAATGTGATTCATGATGGAAGAATGAACACATATACTCTAGAGAAGAATGGGAGAACCCATAGGTTTCTTCCAATAAAAGATAAAGAAGTGAAGCCGGAAGTGAGCAACACAGTACTTCTCATGAGTGGGAAGGAGATTCTTATAGAGATGGGGAAGAAAGAAGATCCACAATTCTTTGTGGTCAGAAAACCGAGAATTGTTCTGACTAGCACAAGAGTGGATGATTTACCAGATGAAGTTCAGGAACTACTAGAAGAGTTCGTTGACATCGTAGTGGACGAATTACCCCATTCGTTGCCACCAATGAGAAGTGTGAGTCATCATATAGACCTCGTACCAGGGGCTAGTTTGCCAAATAAATCCACGTATAGGTTGATGTCGCAAGAGAATGAGGAGGTCAAGAAGCAGGTCCAGGAGTTGATAGACAAAGGATTGGTCAGGGAAAGCTTAAGCCCATGTGTTGTTCCGACTGTACTCAGTCCAAAGAAGGATGGAGGATTTAGAATGTGTACAGACTCAAGGGTGATAAACAATATAACCATTAGATATAGGTTTCCATTGCCGAGAATTGATGATCTGATGGATTTCCTGAACGGGGCAAAGTATTTTTCAAAGATAGATTTGAAAAGCGGATACCACCAGATTCGCATGAGGGAAGGCGATGAGTGGAAGACAGCCTTCAAGACAAATGAAGCACTGTATGAATGGCTAGTCATTCTGTTTGGCTTGATGAATGCACCGAGTACCTTTATTAGGTTGATGAATGAAGTCCTAAAAGAATTCATCGGGAAGTTCGTCATTGTGTATTTGGATGATATACTGATTTACAGTAAATCAGAGGCTGAACACCTGAAGCATTTGGCCATTGTGATGAAGAAGCTACAGCAGGAGAAGCTATTGATTAATATGAAGAAGTCCTCATTTATGAAGACATAGCTCATTTACTTGGGTTTTGTTATTTCGGCTAATGAGTTGAGGATGGATCCGAATAAAGTGGAAGTGATTAAGAATTGGCCATCACCGAGAAATGTTTTTGAGGTGAGAAGTTTTCATGGACTGGCTAGTTTCTACCGAAAATTCATCAGGAATTTCAGTGGGATTAGCGCAGCAATGATGGATACAGTGAAGAAGCGGCATAATTCTTTTCATTGGACAGCAGAGGCTGAGGAGAGCTTCAACCTGTTGAAGCGGAAGATCACGGAACGACCAATGTTGGTGTTATCGGATTTCCAGAAGACATTTTAGGTGAAATGTGACGCAAGTGGATATGCCATAGGAGCGGTCTTGAGTCAGGAAGACAGGCTGGTTGCATATTTCAGTGAGAAGTTGGATGAGGCAAAGGTGAAATACTCCATGTATGATAAAGAATTTTATGATATCATACAAGTGTTGAAGAAGTGGAGGCATTACTTGATCCCGAAAGAATTTGTATTGTATAGTGACAATCATGCATTACAGTTTGTGACTCAATAGGAGAAGTTGAATCAGAAACACGCAAAATGGGTAGAGTATATGTAGAATTTCACATTTGTGATTAAGCATATTTCGGGTACTGCTAACAAAGTGGCTGATGCTTTGAGCAGGAAGTGTTTGTTGCTGCAGGAATTCCGAGTCAAAACATTGGGTTTTGAAAATCTCAGGGATATGTACGCAGATGATGCAGATTTCGCAGAAGCGTATGAAGTAGCTGAGAATCCATTTCTCAGGGATAGGAGTCCTTGGATAGATTATATGATCCAAGAAGGATTGTTTTTCAGAGGCAATCAACTATGTATTCCAAAATGCTCCATGAGGGAGAATCTGTTAAAGGAGAAACATAGTGGTGGCTTAGCAGGACATTTCGCCCATGACAAGACATTCGCGAAGCTAAATGAGTCATATTTTTGGCCGGGGATGCGAGAAGAGGTCAAGAGATTTGTTGACAGATGTCGAGTTTGCCAGCATTCGAAAGGGAGAAAACAGAATGCAGGTCTTTATCAGCCATTGCCCATACCAGAGAGACCATGGGAGGTGATTAGCATGGATTTTGTATTGGGTCTGCCGAGGACACAAAGAGGTGTTGATTCCATCTTTGTAGTGGTGGACAGGTTTTCTAAGATGGCACATTTCATTCCATGCTAGAAGACCAACGATGCGACTCATATCGTGAATTTTTTCTTCAAAGAGGTCATTTGACTTCATGGGTTGTCAAAGAGCATAGTTTCGGACAGGGATACCAAATTCATAGGGAATTTTTGGAGGACCTTATGGAAGAAGATAGGAACTAACTTGGCGTTTAGTTCTTCTTATCATCCTCAGACAGATGGACAGATGGAGGTGGTGAACAGAAGTCTAGGAGACTTGCTGAGAAGCTTGGTGATGGAGCACCATACCAGTTGGGACCACATATTTCCACAGGTCGAGTTTGCATACAACGACTCAGTGAACAGGAGCACAGGGAAGAGTTCGTTTCAGATTGTGTATGGAATGTAGCCGAGAGGAGTCTTTGAGTTAAGGGATTCAGAACAGACTACTACTAGCAGTGCTAGTGCAGAGGAATTCGCTGAGGCGATGGAGGAACTTCATAGTAGGGTGAAGCAGCGATTGATAGATTCAAATCATGAATATAAGCGTAGAGCATATCAGCATCGGAAACAACTTCAGTTCGAGGTTGGTGATCTAGTTCTGGCACATTTGAGAAAAGAAAGGTTCCTAAGGGGAACATACAATAAGCTGAAAATGAAGAAAATCGGACCATGCAAGGTCTTGAGAAAATTTGGAGAAAATGCTTATGAGATTGAGTTGTTGGATGGCATCGGGATATCTCTAATATTCAATGTCGCAGATTTATACCCATATAGAGTTGGAGAAGCAGAGACTGGAACTGAGGAGCCAGTGATCCAGTGGGAGAAACCATTGCCAGTTGCAGAGAAGCCACAGATGGAATGCATACTGGACAAGAGAATGGGTAAGAAGACCAGACGAAAGCAATACTTTGAGTATCTGGTCAAGTGGAAGAATCACCCAGTAGAAGATGCCAGCTAGGAGAATGAAGCCGAGATATAGAAGCATAGACATACCGTGCAGGAGCTCATGGACAGGAGCCCATGAAAGTTTTCAAGCCGAGCAGTATGATGCAGGAGCATTGCCAGCACATCAAACGAGCCAGCGCGGAAGCAGAAAGTCAGCTGGACAAGCCAGCACAAATTTTGAAAACACTTTGGGTTTGTTGCGCAAATCTTAAATGAGTCATTTAAGAGATTTCTCACTTGTATATTGTAATGGACCTTGAGCGGATAGCTCTCGTCCTTTAGTAGATAGAAGACATTTAATTTAGTTAATGCAGTTAGATAGGAATTTAATTCTATATTTGATAGCTTAGAATCCAAGAGGGAAAACGGATATAGACACCCTCCTTTGAACATTGAAACAATTATTGAATAGAGCCAGGAGTATTCAGGAAGAGAAGAGCAGGAAGAGAACTGTGTATGAAGAACATCCATGTACATACATTTGAATTAATAGAAGAAAGCCTTGATTCAAATCCATGGTTTAGTGTTGTTTCTCTGTGTATTGATGCTATGCTCATGAACGTTTGCTTCCTGTCATGCATTTTATTTTATATGCTGTGTATGTGATTTCATGTGTGAATTGAAGTCTGAGAGGAAGAGTGAATGAGTTTCAATTGTTTCTCTGATTGAGCCAGAGATTCCTGCAAGGAGTGCAGTCAAATTTTCCGCAAGGAGTGCGTTGACAAAAGGGTTCAATTAGAGATAGCTTTTGTTCTTATTTCCTCGAAGGTTTAGTTAGGAACAGGGCCATGCAAGGAGTGCGTAGGCCAGGGAGAAGTCTCGGAATTGTGATTCTGAGGAAAGCCTCGAAATACTGTTGCTGCAGGTGTGCGCAAAGTCAAGGAAGGTTGAACACTAGAAGTGTTTGTAGGGTTGCCGCAAGGAGTGAGTGCAAGAAATTCTCAGAAGGACTTGAGAAGTTGAGAGAAAGCTCAGGAGGAGTAGGCCTTCGAATTCGTCGAAGGATTGCACAGAGAGGTTGCGCATTGAAGCGTTCAAGAAAGTATTAAAGGCTCGCACACAGGTGAACAAGTCTTCGTGGGAAAACGTACCTTGTTCGGTTCACAAAAATCCACTTGGGAAAAGCGGACGGTCGAAATCCTTCGAGGAGGTTTCACGAAATTTCGTGGAATGTTGGATCTCACGGAGGTGTAGGGAGGTTACAGTGAGAATGTCCGAAAGGATTTGAGACTCAGGAGGAGCGTAACCATTGATCCGTGCAACGGGGGCCATCAGATCTGCACGTAGGATCATGTATCGGGGTTTGTAGGTTGAAGCCCATGATCTTGGAAACAGAAGCTGCGAAGTCGCGAAACGCGATATCCCGACAAGCTCAGAACCATCAATCAGTAGGGACGCGTGTCAAGAGATCCCAGGGAAGTCGGGGATCGGAGAATCGGGGTTTCTAAGAGAAAGAAACTCTTCCAAGTTGGAATTGCGATCAGCGATATCCCAACGGGAAAGTAATGTGGGCCACAACAAGAGGTAGTGGAGGATAGGTGGCATAGTGTCGGGGATCGGGAAAACAAAAGTCCCGAGTCCTTTGGTATTAGGATTCGCGATCCCATGAATTCTGAAATCCCGATCGAAGTGATGGGGTGTGGAAAAGTCAATTCACACGTGCGCATCGGAGATTCGGCGCATCGGGTATTGGGAGTCGTAAAATCAAAGCGCACGACATCGTGAGTTGCGAAATCACGATAGAGCAGAAGTTCTGATAAGGTGAGAAAAAGTCAACATGACTTGCCATCAGGTCTCGGGGATTTAAGAACCCAGTGACCGACAGAGAACTTGCAAAGTCGCGAGTTTCGATTCCCCGATAAGTTAAGAAAAGGGGGATCATGCGAGAGAAGAGAATCTGTGGGTAAGAAAGTTTCCCGATAGGGAATCAGAAGAACCCTTGGGTTCTTCGAGCCGTGAAAGAAAGGAGATCCTGAAGAGGTGGACGTTCTCCGAGGAGTGCGCTAATCGTCATATTATCATTTTCATAAAAAATTATGGTTGTGATAATGCAACATAATATCTCCCTACGTCACATTGTGACGAACATTTCCAATGGCATAGTCAATGGAAATTATATATATATACCGCAAAACACACATATTCAATGGCATGGTCATTTATGTCCAGTCATAGCCATGGTTATGGTCATGGTCAATCATAGTCTACCATATGAACCATGATTAGATTCAACCATAGTCAACCACTCTAATGGTCAACCATGGAGTCATGGTTTACCATAGTTAACCATACTCATGGTCAAACATAGGTTATCACTTTTAACCATACCATGGATTTTTATTATACTTTAATAATATATTATTAAAGTATTACTTTATTATTGTATTAATACTTTATTAATGTATTATTTAATAATGTATAAATATATTAACTATAATATATTTAAACATTAAAATTAAGAGATAATACATTATTATAATGTATTAATATGCCTATGTATTATTACATATTGATGTATCATTACTTTATTAATGTATTGTTATCTTATTAATGTATTTATGTATTATGTTATAAATATTTTTCTAATGTATTAAAACTTTAGTGTAATATAATGTAATACTTTAATGTATTTTTTAATATTTTAATATCTTTTTAATGCATGAATGCTTTATTAATGTATTAATATTCTATTAATGTATTATTATAATAAATTATTAATGTATTGCTACTTTAATAATGTATTAATGTTTAATTAATGTATTCTATTAATAACATTAACTAACAAATACATTACTATTAATACATTACTAATTAATAGGTTAAATTAATACATTACAATATATATTATTCTATTAACACTTTATTTTAAACATTATATTAATGTATTAATTAATTATTTACTATTAATATTTAATAATGTATTATTAATATATTATTTTATTAGTGTTTTAATAATTTATTAATGTATTATTTATATATGGATATATACTTTATTAATATATAATGTATTAATTAACAATGTATTATTAATATATTACTTTATTAGTGTATTGATACTTTAATAATGTATAAATACGCTAATAAAGTAATATTATATTATTATTAAATTAATATATTAATAACACATTATTATTAGAGTATTAATACATTAATAAAGATT
>SNQJ01S0260644.1:9422-21678 GCA_010110895.2 Picea sitchensis
CCCCTTTTCCACTGTCAGCTTCAATAGGACCCGTAAAGCATATAATTTCGCTTGATTGTTGGTTCCATCTTTTGTTGCATACATTACGTGAAAGTAATATTGATTATTTATGAACAAGATATCCCTAGCTGCACATATCCTCGACTCACACTGGTTGTCCCCATTGAAAAAACCCCATGGCTTCCCCTTGTCTATGTGCGTCAATGTTAAACCCCTGATCGGTTTTTTTTTTGGACGAGATTTATTAATATACAGTGCCAACCTAATTCTTTGTGCCGCCATTGTCGGATCTAAGTTTATCCTTAAGTCATCACGTGCATTATATATTTGATTTCCAAAAATAATACTCTATTATCTTGGAGAAGGAAATTCCTTTTCAATAAAATCTACAATTATCTGTGTCACCAATAATCCTTTGTTTTTTAAGCTTGGTTCAATCCTATGTAATTCCATTCCAATCACATGTAAACTATTTTTAAAATGTCCTTACATGAATATTCAATAAGGTGTATTCACTTGTTCAAGGAAATGTTTCCCTTTGATTTCCTGCTGACGATATAGAGGATATTTACTCATAGAGAGTGAAAAAACCAAAGAAAAATTGGCACTACGTTATGCTCCTTATTGTGAGATAATTATCCTAAGGATTTATGCAAAATGATGGTAGAATTGTTTCCTTATCTTTGCTTTGAGTAGCTCCTAGCTGCCCTCTTTAGGTCAATAGTGCTTCCACTAAACCATTACCTACTTGATCACTAGTTCCCTAAAGTCACGGTTCTCTTGGTAAGGATTTCAATTATTGTTGGCCACAACTGACCTTTTAGCTCCACTTGTTTTTTCAATAGTTAACCACATGGTAGAATCATGAGCATATTCTTAGTTAAAGAAACATGAAATGGACCATGGCTTCTTAGATTAGGTGGGAAGGAAAATTTAAATGTATCATGTTCATCATTTCTATCACTATCTCAAAGTGAACAAAATCACTTCGCATTTGTTTTGCATTCTTTCTTAATTTAAGTGAGCTCCTTTTAAGTGTTGAACTTCAAAAGGGTTTGAAACACCCCTTAATGTGATATTGTAAGAAGTATGAGGTGATATGAGATTCCTTATTAGAGATGATATTCTTTGGTACTCTATGATGTTAATGTTGAAAATAGCATCATCATAAGGCATTCTCCAAAGAGGGGTCTTAAGTGACCACCCTGAGGCTAGACATCATAAGGCATTCTCCAACGAGGGGTCTTAAGTGACCACCCTGAGGCTAGACAAGAAGACCTGGAGATTAAACAGTCTTGTGAGTCATGGCAAGAGTCAAGGCCAATGTACAAGCTTTGTGAGCCATGGAAAGAGTCAAGGCCAATGTACAAGCTTTGGTTGCTTTGTGAGCCATGGCAATAGTCAAGGTCAATGTACAAGCTTTGTGAGCCAGTACAAAAGTTGGGACGAAAGAGATGCTGCCAGAGATAGTCTTGTGAAGTCATGACAAGAGTGAAGGAAAATGTACAAGCCTTGTGAGCCAGGACAAAAGTCAGGACAAAAACCTTGTGAGCCATGTGCAACAGTCAAGGTCAGTGTTGTGAGCTTAGTGCAAAAGCCAAGGAAAATCTAGCAATAGACAGAATGAATTTATAAATCTTGTGAGCTAGATTGACGTGACAAATAATCTTCCTTATCACTTATGCAAATGATGTAATTATAATGATTTAGTGCATTGGCACATGTGAATTTATCCACCATGAGAAAATAACGAGTTGCCAAAGAATGTCGAGTTACCAAAGTGTGAAATCCAAGTTATGAACTCAAGTGTAGCTGAGTTATGAACTCATGGGTACAAGTTGAGGTTGCATGTCAAGTCCAAGTGTCTAACTCAAGAATCCGAGTTATGAACTCAAGTGTATCCGAGTTATGAACTCAAGTGTACAAGTCAAGGTTGCATGTCAAGTCCAAGTGTCTAACTCAAGAATTCGAGTTATGAACTCAAGTGTAAAAGTTGAGTGACAAGTCTAGTTGCAAGTTTGAGTTGACAAGTACGAGGTTGCATGTCAAGTTGGCATATCTAGTTACAAGTCAAGTTACAATTCGAGTTGAGTTGAAAAGTCAAGTCTCAAGGCGAGTTGTCTTGTAATGCAACTAGTTCTAAGCTGAGTTGACTCATCTCTCTTCTGCGCCTAAGTTGAGTTCCCTCGTCTCTCTTCTGCGCCCAGGATATACACATAATTACTCTCTTCATTATTCACTTTTGTATGCAGTGCATCAGAGAGGAGAAGAAGGATAATTTTGCAGGCAGGTGATATATATTTTAGCAGGCAACATATACATATCTAGCAGGCAACGTATACATATCTAGTAGGCAACGTATACATATTTTTGCAGGCAACACAACAGGGAATTCACATACTGGCAATCTCAGAAGCACATTCTCATGGTGATATTGTAATCATATTATTCATTCATTTATTTTCTGATAAGGAAGATTGTTTGTTGGTGTTTTCTCCCTCTTTGGGTTTCCCAGGATGAATTCCTGTGTTATTGACTCCATTTGTGTGCAATGTCTACTTCTGTTTTACAACTTTCAGTTTCTGCATTATTTATCATTTAAGTTTTCAGATCTGCTCGTTATATTGAAGAAAAATAAAAGTAGATTGCATTCTGAGTCTAAGCTCGAAATTTCACAGTTAACTATTTAACAAAATTCTCCATTGTCTTGGTCTAGCATTGATTGGAATGAAATGAGCTGATTTAGTTGGCTCATGACTGTGAAATGTAGTAATATTTCCTCTTTTGACTCTAGAATATCATGGGTTGTTCCCCCATCGAATGCATTCCATTTTCCTTTACTTTCTAACATTATTGACATATTGGAACATACTTGGTGGACTCTTTTCTTTTTTTTTGGCCAATAGAAGGTTTTTTTGACTTTCGTAAATGTCTTCTTATAACTTGGATACTTGTAATTTGTAAATATATAAAGTTGGGCTCTAAGAGTTAGGCACACCTTGTATATACCCTTTTGCCTTTCTTTTATATTTTGTAAATACTTAATATAAGTCATATTTCTCAAAATAAATTGGATACTTGTAATTTGTAAATATATAAAGTTGGGCTCTAAGAGTTAGGCACACCTTGTATATACCCTTTTTCCTTTCTTTTATATTTTGTAAATTCTTAATATAAGTCATATTTCTCAAAATAAAAATACTTAGGAACATATATGAACTTATTTGCGGAGTCTCTATTTCATATCTCTTTCTTTAGTGAAACCTCATTGTGGTACCTATCCTTCTTGTTTGTAGAAGCATTTTGGTTCAATTCCCTTGGAATTTCTTGATAGTGTCATGTTGGCTTCGTAAAGCAACTTACAAAGAAGACGAAAGAATGAAAGAAAAGAAGCAATGCTTGAAAAGTAATTTATTCATTCTATGCCTACATATATTGATTCAATAACTTGATGGTTGTTCTAGCAAACAATCAATTTAGCCCACATAATTAATATTATGTGGGCACGTAATTAATAGTATGTGCCCCCCAGATAATACAACACATAACATTAATACCTATACTAATAAGTTGTCATTAACACTAATATCTCTAATCATCTTCTTTTGCAAGAACTTAGATAAGACCACTATAGTTTGAATCAATGGATTTAGTTTGACTTAACTGATTTTGACTTGGCTTGCCTTTAAAATGAGTCGATTTGGCTACTAACTTGGTCTTACTTATATGAGTTAGATTTAACTTGGTTGATTCTGTGTTAGTTTGACATGTATTCTTGTTAGTAGGGCCAAAGAAAAAAACTCGAGAGGAAAGACTTAACCTACCCAATTCCTAAACCTACCTTCTTAGAAGCCCCCCTCAACTTTCTTACCTCATTTCACTTCTCAGAATTTGCATTTGCATTGTTTAGAGCTAAAGTAAATCCAACTTGGAAACATGTCGTTGGAGCTGATTTGGCATTGACTTGGTGTTGATTTCAGATTGGAATCCATATGTGATGTTGTCTACTAATTTTCTAATAGATGAGTCATGATTTACAATGATTCATGAATGGGTATTTACTCATTATATTAGATTTTGATGGTTTTTGGACTCTAGAGAGAGCATTAATGTTTATGTGTTGTGTCCCAGTATATCAATTGCTTTTTCTGAACTTTAACTTTGTGTAACGCAAAACTTATAATTATGTACCTCGATGTGATTTTTCCTATTTGCATCCTTACATGCAATGTAAATGAAAAAAATTGCATATTTGGTGTTTAATTATTTGTATTTATATTGACGTGCACACACACACACACACACACACACACACACACACACATATATATATATATATATTAATTATTTGAAGTCCACTCTGATTTTAAGGGCTCACCAAGTTTGAGATAAGTCTGAGTTATACTACTTTGGATGGCACTGAGTAAAGGTAGCCATTAGTATTTGATGGTTTCACTCCAACTTAAATCTCCTTCCCCATCAAATAACATTTCCATATTTATAAAGCATGTGTTATTGTAGCCAACTCTAGATCATTAGTTAGAGTACTGTAGTTCATGAGGTCCTAGCGACCTTGAATAAAATCCAACAACCTTATTATTTTGGGAAACACCCCTGTAAGATGTTTGAACCACATGTCAATGCAAACAACTAATTTTCCTTTTAGGTGTGATAAATCTTACAAAGGTGTATTAGTAATTGCTTCAACTTATAAAAGCTTTCTTCACATTGTGATATCCACGTAAACTAATTTTCCTTTTAGGTGTGATAAGTCTTACAAAGGTGCATTAGTAATTGCTTCAACTTATAAAAGCTTTATTCACATTGTGATATCCACGTAAACTTATAGAAGCTTTGTTCACATTGTGAAACACTACGCATTGTTTTATTTTTAAATGCAACTTATATTAATTCAAATAAACACTTGAGTTATAGTAGATGTAGACAAGACTTACATGAATTCTCTCATCTTATGAAATCTAGGAAGGCTAACATATGGGTGTGTGCTCTAAGGGGAAGGGACTTTGTGTCCTTTCAAAATGTTAGCTTTTGGTTTGTTTGAGTTCTTTTCATGGGAAGAGGGTGTTGCATGAGTGTTGGAGGGGATTCCTTGCAGGGTGAGTTTTCCATCTAAGAGAGATTCCTTACACTTATAACCATGTAATGGGGTTGAATAATGAGTCCATTCCTCATAACCATGAAATGCTCTGCATAGAAGGGCATCTTTGAACGCAACCCATCCTTAGGGTTTGTACAAGTGACCTGCACAAATTGCCTGTAGATATCATCTTTGATGAATGTGTTCATCCCATGTTGTGTAGGTAATAGGTGGTTGGGTGCATCAAGGGAATATTTGAATGGAGGGAGTCGATCCATTGTAATTCCAATAGATGCTAGAAGATCTGAGACCTCGATATACCAACATCGAGAACGAACCAGAGAACTAATGGATGCAAGGGACTCCGATGAACAGTAGGCCAAGTAAGGATAACGGTCTTGTCCCTTTGCTGTATTGGAAAAAATCCGAAGGCAGTGTAGGAGCGAGATGAGGCTAAACACTGTCTCAAGTCGAAAGGGACGAGCATCAAACTCTGCAAGGATGATGGGTCGGGGGATTGTTTTCTTGCACCTGGTAATGTGGCGAAGGAGGATGATCTGTACTCTCTCTGCTGAAGACCAATCATACTCTAGTAGATTAGGTCCCCACACCTCGAAACTGTATAAAACTGTAGGTTGAACAAGAGTGTCCATGAGCGACATCTTGGACGATGTGTCTTGAAAATGGTTCCAGAAACACTATCTCTCTAGAAGGGCCTGGGAACCATAACACTTGTTGACTCTAGGCTGAAGTGCATGGCACATGATGAAGAAAGGTCATCTGAATAGTACTCCCAAATAAGTATATGTGCAAGTGATCTCAATCTCCTCTTCGTTGAAGAAGAAACAGTGACAAAAAAGGGTCTTCTTTGACCCGTTGAACATCATGACCCTGGTTTTTCCAAATTGACCATCAACTATCAAAGGTTGCAAAATATGGCGAGGGCATCTAGCTGTCTCTACAATCCTTCAGGGGATGAGGCTAAAAGGATCACATCATCGACGAAAAGCAGGATAGAAATCAGGTCATGGTGGAGGAGGCATCTATCTCCATCCTAGATGTGCTCATGCAAGGACTCCAACTCGTCAATGTAGATACAAAACAATGTAGGGGATAGGGGGAAACCCTATTTTCTCCCAAGTGTACTCCCAATAAACTTTGAAATCCCTTGAACTGTGTAGATGACCAAAAACATACTTGTAAAGGTGCATGATGGCGGTCAGTAAGTTATTCGAGATACCAATATCTCCGAGTCTCTGGAACAAAGATTCATGGGAGACGGAGTCAAAAACTTTATGAAAGTCCACAAAGAAACAGTAAAATTTTGAAGAATTATGTCGTGCCTCCATCAATGATGGTCCAGAGTGTAAGGATGTGGTCAATGGTCTATTGCTCAGGACTCTGAGTTTCCTCCTCTCAAGATCCCTAGAAATCTTCAAATGGAGGGTCATAGCATAAAGTTTAGAAAACGTGTGGCCTACCATGATTGTTTTGTAGTTGTTGGGATCCGTACTAGAGCATGATCGACTAAGGCGAGCAGAGTTACTGAGAAGTGGTGGATGACGGGGAGTAGAGTCTGACTAGTCAAGACATAATAAATTTCACTAGTACCTCCATTAGTAGGTCGACAAGTGAAAAAGAGAGACTGAGGAAAACAGGGAAGGCCATTAAGGATCAGTAGTTCATGGGATCCACCAAGCTGCAATAGGTGTCTTCCATAACTTGTAAGAGGCTCCGATGCATCATCCGATGCACGTTGGAGTCCTACTGAATTTGGATTTGTCTCTTGTATGCAAAACACGTCCTCTGAGCGATTATGGAGAGGGATATTAAGAGCTCGGGTATGGGCATTAAAGTCACCCAGTAGGATGACATCCCCCATCATAGAGTACTGAATGATGCTAGTGTACGCTTTCATATAAGTGTCCTCGTCTGAGTCTTTATGAATAGCAAATTGAGATGACATAGGGGGGAAGTAACAAACTACCATGTAGATGTCTCTGGGGAGGTGTTAGCACACTTTTTGACCCCTATATCAGATCTGAAATAAAGTAAAATCAGTGGTAAAAAGAGGCTAATTGTAGGAGGAAATGCCCTAGATGTCACCGGCAAGACTCCTCTCCATTCGGGTTGGTGTGTGCCAACCTCAAGGGGGTGTTCCTAGGTTTCTTCTCGCTGTTCTAAACCTCGATAATCTGCAATCAAATCAGAAAAAAAAGCAGCACAAAATTTTTTCTTGGCTGTGATTAGACAATCAAGACAGTGACTAAATTTAATCTTAAGTTTATTTGGAGGAATCCTTGCAGCGTTAGCTTTAAGAAAAGAAACGGAAATGAAAAGAGAGCACAATTAAACGATAGAGTAGTACCAAAATAAAGTGCTAGAACTCATAACCATGCATAAAACATCAAACACCATACCAACAAACATGAAGCTCGATAAGAACATAACACTGCTTTATTCTTGCTCTTGCCAAAGGGTTGATTGCACCACTAAACAAAAGTACACAAACTGGTATAGTATTCAGTGCGACACAAAGACTAGAAGCTAGAGAATAGAAGAGAGAGAGAGAGTAAGAGTATATATTGTTGCTGTTGAAGAAATCGACCTTGAACAATGAAGACGAGTCTCCATTATATAGACCCATAAGGCACATATGTGTGGAAAAAATAGGAGGAAAAGATAAAGCTCATGGGCTAAGTATAGAGTGTGAGGCAAGAAATGGAAAATGCCAAAATATAGAGGCACATAAGTGAAACACATGGATGTGGGAAGATAAAACGCATGATAGAGTGAGGCATGCGCTAAAAAGTGGTGAGAGTACACACTTGAGGGGGTATATGCGCATACACACGTGAGGGGGTATATGCGCATACACACATGAGGGGGTATATGCGCATGTGTTATTTAAGGAGAAGAAAAACCGTGTGAAAAGAGGGAGAAATAAGACACATGAGTGAAGGGAAGGATAACACGTGTGAAAGGGGTGCGCATGGGTAAAAAAGGAAGAGTTGCACCCTACATAATAGGGAAAGAGCGCTAGAAAATAGGGAATATGCGCAAGGAATGAGGAGTGAAGAAGGAATGTGCCAAGATTTAGGGATTTTAGAGAGGGAGGCGCATTAATAAAACAATGCGCTAGGAATAGGGAAGAAAAAGATGTTTATGCTAGGAAATGATATTAAGAAGAGGAGGAGGCTAAATAATAGGGAAAAGGGAGGCGCATTAAGACAATGTGCTAGAAAATAGGTAAGAGAAGGATGCTAAAAAATAGGGAAAATGGGAGGTGCATGTGTGAAACAATACGCTAGAAAATATGTAAGAGAAGGATGCTAAAAAATAGGGCAAATGGGAGGTGCATGTGTGAAACAATACGCTAGAAAATATGTAAGAGAAGGATGCTAAAATATAGGGAAAAGGGAGGCTCATTAATGAGGAAACCATGCGCTAAAAATTGGGGAGAGAAAGAGGTGGAGGCTAGAAAATAGGAAAAATGGAGGTGCATTAAGACAATGTGCTAGGAAATAGGGAATATGAGAGGATATGCACTAGGATTTAAGGAGTAATGCCCTAAGCATAGGGATCTAGTGCATGAGGATAGATAATAATAATGAAGAGTAAGGTAAGTGCGCTTGTGGATGAAGAGAATAGCATGCACACTTGTGGATAAGGGGAGTGAGTCTTTAATAGACTTTCACATGCCAAAAATACCAATATGCGACCTCAAAGCATGCATGTGCCTTGATTTACTCATGCATGCACTACATATCCTCATTCAATGATGTGCCACATGTCACCCTTTGAGACTGCCACTTGTCGAAATTTTGAACTTGCCACATGTCACCCTGCATGGCAACCATTTTGGTTAAATATAGCCCTGCTAAAAATAGAAACTTGTCACATGCAATGAAAATATAGTCATTGGATTTGATTTTCAGTGAGGAATCCAAATATGCGATCAGAATCGACATGCAAGCCATTGCTAAAAATAGTAATTGCTCGCATGATGCTTGGAATGGGCTCATCGGATTCGATTTTCTTCAAGGAACCCGAATATATGCTCAAAATCATCATTTGAACCCTAGAACTCCAACTTGTTAAAATTAGTAAACATGCTCGCATGTCGTCTGGAAAAGGCTCATTGGAATCATGATCTTGCAAGGATTTTCAAGTGAGAAAATCCAGGGGTTAACAATGGCGACTCAATGCGTCTATTAAAGACTCTGGGAGTGAGTCTTTAATAGACTTTCACATGCCAAAAATACCAATATGCCACCTCATCAAAGCATGCATGCGCCTTGATTTACTCATGCACGCACTACATATCCTCATGTAATGATGTGCCACGTGTCACCCTCTGAGACTGCCACTTGTCAGAATTTTGAACTTGCCACATGTCACCCTACATGGTGACCACTTCGGCTAAATATAACCCTGCTAAAAATAGAAACTCGCCACATGTCAATGAAAATACAATCGTTGGATTCGATTTTCAGTGATAAATCCAAATATGCGATCAGAATCAACATGCAAGCCATTGCTAAAAAAGTAAGTGCTCGCATGTCTCTCGGAATGGGCTCATCGGATTCGATTTTTTGCAAGGAACCCGAATATATGCTCAGAATCATCATCGAAACCTTGGAACTCCAAGCTGTTAAAAATAGTAAACATGCTCGCATGTCGTCCAGAAAAGGCTCATTGGAATCATGAGCTCGCAAGGATTTTCAAGTGAGAAAATCCAGGGGTTAAAAATGGTGACTCAAGCGGACAGGATCCCCCTTCGAGATGTCGAGAAACTGCGAATCTCTGTGTATTAAAACTGTGAATGATGCTCTATGAGAAAATATGGAGAAACATACCAATAGACCCATGCGCCTATCATGCTGGCCTGTAACTGAAAATGCCTATCCAGTGGGCAATGGAGTAAAAAATATATGGTTGTCACACTGACAAGCTAAAAAGGGATCTCATCCAAACCTGGTACCTTCTACCACCTACCATGCACACTCTTCTCTGTGGAAAATGTGCTGAAGTCGACACATGGGAGAAAGTCACTTAGTCAGATATCAATAATGTAAGCACTTGCCAAGTGCGAAGGAACCCACCAATAAGGCTAATGGTCCCTAAGGTACGAGCACAACCTACCACTGTGAAAGATGTACTGAAGTCGAACACTGACAATGATCATTCGATCAAGGCCCAATGATGATCAACCTTGTCTAATGTGAAGTGACCGCCAATGAGCCTAACAACCATCAAGGTGCTCTAATTCTGGATTATTCCTAGATAATGTGTTGGAGTCGATGCGGGATGACTTGCTGAAAGGAAAAGCAATGATGGAAACTCTTCCCTCAGCAAAAAGTGATAACTCAAGAAGATATAGGATGTATGGTACCATGTCCCTACCGCTGGATGAGGGGGATGACTGACTCAATGGAAAACAAAGAAGAGACAAAACATAAGATGACTCAAGACTCACCTATGTCTCTTCAACTCTACCCTTCCTAATAGACTCAATGCTTTGGAATATGAACAAACAACCCCTCATCCAAGATTACTCTAAAGATAAGACGACAGAAAGACTCGACAAATGTAGGATAAGACATTCAAAGCTTTGACCTAGAGTTTCAAAAAGTGGACAACAATTATTAAGAAACTATGACCAGCCTCATGGGAGGCACTAATGACATCACAAGACATGACCACATGCTGATGTAATAAAGAAATAATGAACGAATCTTGCCTTAGGATTTGAAAGGGAATAACTTGAAAGAAAAATATGCAAAAAGGAAAGGTTAACTTGTTGTCCTAAAGTTAAAAATCAGCAAAAAAGAAATCTGAAAAAAAAAATCAGCGAATGGAAAGTAGAAAACTACTACACAAAAACCCAAAAATTTCACCTCAACACTGCCATGATCAATAAATATACTCGAATCCAATGTAACACTGCAACTAGGTGATCAATTAGACGAGAAAGATTCACATAGTCAATCCTCCAACGCATCCTGTTACCTCCCCATGCCTAGGGGTAACCAAAGGAGTGTTGGAAATATTGTTGTCATTGATGTCAAAGACAAGGGAAGACTATATATGTCCAAGATAAAGATTGCAAGATGGAGATTATGTGAAATATTGGTTTTGGATTTTTGATGCTTAGTTTAGATACCATATCTTTGAAGGCCTTTTTACTTTGAAATACCTAGCTCAAATGGGATCCATAGGATATATGGTTAAAATTTTTATTCTGAGACCTTTCCAATGGTATATGGCACTCCTTCTAACTCCATAGGAATGGGGAGATATGAAAGATATTGTCAGGTCGACTCAACCAGAAAGTATAGGTCGACCCAGCCAATTTTTCAAGTTGGCCTCATAAGTGAACGCAAAAACATTATAAATACAAGATATATGTGCACATTTGAAGAGCGTCCAAGCAAGAAGAGCAAGTACAAGTGCGCAAAAGAGATCTGAGGTGTGCAAGAGGAGATGGGGAATCTTCTTGGGGTCTAAAGGTGCGCAAGAGAAGTTTTCTTGGAGTTTTAAGGGCGCGCCATGAAGGACTAAGGTCTATGATGCTGTGAAGTGCATTGTTTTGAGGATGTGATGTTGTAGTTAGGAATTATATTCTGGGAGTGATGCTATGAGGTTCGCTAGGCCATGAAGGCTAGATCTGACTAGGTTTGAAGCTCTTTCTCGGGTACGAAACAAGGAGAGGCGTCAGAGCATGAATGTTAAGGGTATAATGATGTTGTGAAATGCATGAAGTACGAAACATGCTGGTGAAGTCAGAAGTACTCTGTGTATGGAGATCTTAGGTTGGTGCCTATACAGGTCTTGCTGAGTTGGTGCTCAGTTGATGTGATTGGTGTCTATATAATATCTTGCTAAGTTGGTGCTTAGCTAAAGAGATTGGTGTCTCTATTAGGTTGGTTCCTACAAGCTTTGTAATAGTAGGTTGGTTCCTATAGACATTTATAAAGACAAGTTCTGTGGTTTTCTCCCACAAGGGTTCCCAAATTGAACTCTGTGTACCGTGTGTTGCCACCTTATACACACCTGGGAGACGTGGAAGAAATCTTCAATTCACTCGGTGTGTCCTTGGGGGCAAGTGAGAGTTAAGGTGCTGTCACCTATTCATCAACTCATCCATCTAGGCCA